>JAJPUD010001719.1:383933-397369 GCA_023553655.1 Myrmecobius fasciatus | reverse complement strand
GGAAAGCTATGTAAGGGTTATTGTTGAAGAATTACCCACACATATGTTATGCAAATAAAATAAAATTAAAATAAAAAAATTGCATCAATATTCATTAGGGAAATTGGTCTATAGTTTTCTTTCTCTGTTTTCACCCTACCTGGTTTAGCTATCAGCACCATATCGGCTTGACCCACATCTTCGGTCACATAGAAGGATTCTGGGAGTATACCTTCTGTACCTATTTTCTCAAATAGTTTGTGTAGTATTGCAATTAATTGTTCTTTGAATGTTTGGTAGAATTCACATGTAAATCCATCTGGCCCTGGAGATTTTTTCTTAGGGAGTTGGTTAATAGCTTGTTCTATTTCTTTTTCTGATATGGGGCTATTTAAATAATTTATATGCTCTTCTGTTAACCTGGGCAATCTATATTTTTGTAGATATTCCTCCATTTCATTTAGATTATCAAACTTACTGGCATAAAGTTGGGCAAATTCACTCCTAATTATTGCTCTAATTTCCTCTTCATTGGAGGAAAGTTCTCCCTTATCATTCTTGAGACTAACAATTTGATTTTCCTCTTTCCTTTTTCTTATCAAATTAACTAAAGGCTTATCTATTTTGTTGGTTTTTTCATAGAAGCAACTGTTAGTTTTATTTATTAACTCAATAGTTTTCTTATTTTCAATTTTATTAATTTCTCCTTTTACTTTTAGAATTTCCAATTTGGTATTTAATTGAGGGTTTTTAATTTGTTCTTTTTCTAGTTTTTTTAATAATAAGCCCAATTCATTGATCTTTTCTTTCTCTATTTTATGCAAGTAAGCATCTAGAGATATAAAATTGCCCCTTATAACCGCTTTAGCCATATCCCACAAATTTTGGTATGTTGTTATTACTTATATTTTTAAAGAGCTCCTAGGGGCACAGAGAGGTTCAGAGTAATATGTAGCATAGCTAGTATATGTAAGAGTCATAACTTGTACCCTCATCTTCTTGGCCATGAGGCCAGGTCTATAATCTAGACTCCGTGATATTATATTACCTAAATTAAATTATTAATTTCCAGGGCCACTGAGCACTATTATCTGGGGAAAGGAAGCAGGAATAGCATTTGACTGATACAACTTAGATAGACTCTTCTGTGATCCATCTAATAGGCAAGCTTCATTATCAGTTGTTCCTCATATATTTTTATTATTTGGGAGTGGACATAATAAATACTTTGAGACATCCCCTTGACAAATATTAACACTCAAGAATGCAAAAATGGCCCTTTCTCTGGCTGTTCCTCATATTCAGAATGCACATGATCCTTACTTATATGTTAAACTGTAGTTTCCTTTAGTACTCAACTCAATAGTACCTTTAATATTCAACGTTTCCTGAGTCTACCAGCTACTCATATTTTCCCTTTCCAATTGCTTTCCATTTATTATAACATATACATATTCACACATACATGGATATATACATGTTGTCTTATCCTACAAAATATAAGTTTCTTGAAGTTTGTGGGGTATTTTTCACTGTTATTTTTATCCCCATTGCCTAGTAGCTAGTGAATTCTTATTGATAAATTTATTGGGCCATGATGAATAAATTTATGAATTTTTGAATTTGTTGGCTCTAGCATCCAATGAAACAAATAAATTTGTGTAAGAGCACTGGGTCCCAGGTGGTGACTATAGCAGAAGATGCAGAGACTCCTAAAGATCAAATTACTTTTAGGCCATCTTCAAACCTTAAAGTCATTTTATCCTAAGTATGTTCTTTGTCCAATGAGCAGCTTGTTTCTAAATTATCACATAGTCTGTCAACAAGCATTTATTAGAAGTGCTTATTATATGGCAGATTACTAGAAATAAAAGGCAAAAATGCTTCTGACTTTAAGATGATCATACTTCTAATGGGGGAGACAATGTGTAATTAAGTAACTAGATATATAAAGATACATACAGATCAGATGAAAACTAATCTGATAAATAAAGTAATTAGAACTTATTGAAACCAGGAAAAAACCACCTTCAGGATGGGTATTAGAAATAAATCTTAAGGAACTTCAAAAAAACTAAGATACTCTGATGAAGAGAAAGAGAGCATTCTGGACTTGAGGAATAGGCAATGCAAAGCTATTAAGTAGGAAAATGGAATGTGACATATTAGGAATATGAATTAAGCCAGAGTAACTGGATTAGATTGGTGAGTTCATGGAGGAGAAGTACTATCTCTTGCCTTTCTTTGTATTTCCAGTGTCTGGCACATAGTAGGAAACATTACTGATTAAAGAGTACATTAAATAAAATAAAGCATAAGAAAAGTACAAACATAGGAAAAGGTCAGAGTATGAAGAACTTGAAATTTCAAACAGAGGGCTTTCTATTTGATCTTAGAGGTAATAAGAAGTAGGTAGAGTTTACTGAATGAGGAGTATATGATGTAATCAGATCTAACCTGTAGAAAAAGTCACTTTGGTAATTGGGTGGAGGAGGGATTAGAGTGGCAAGATTTGAGATAGGGAGACCAATTAGAATATTATTGCAAAATTTGAGAGGTAATGAGGACCTGAACTAGGGTGGCAGCTATGAGACTAGAGAGAAAGAGAAATGGATGACAGATGCTGGGGAGATATAAATGACAACATTTGGCAAAATATTTGAAGTGAAGTGAATGGGAAAGGGAGAGGGGGAAGAGAAAGGGAGGGAAGAAAAGGGAGAAAAGGAGAAAGAAGAAGGAGGAGGAGGAAAGGAGAGGGAGTGGGGGAAGATGACACCAATTTTGAAGCCTTGGTAACTAGGGGGATTATATTGTCCTCAAAAGAAATAGGAAACTTGGGAATAAATATTATAAAGGTAGAAATGATAAGATTTGACAATATATATGTGAGGCAAGACAGGGAGAAGTTGAAGTCCTAGAGTTATTGATACAATGGTAGTGCCCTTAATTATAATAAGCATTTTAGGGATAGCAGAGGGTATGAGAGTAAAGTTATTGAGTTTTAGTTTTGGACATATTGAATTTAAGATGTCTATAGGACATTGAACTTGAGATTTTCAGAAGTAGGTCATTACTGCCTTAAGCTCAAGAAAAGATTCGGGCTGTATTTATAGATATTGGAATCACTTCCATAAAGGAAATCACATATGCATATTGACATTGTTGATATAAATGAAGCCACAAGATATAGACATATAGCTCAATGAGAGTTTAATAAATAGGATCTCTTTGAAGAGATGAATAAAAAGATCACTATAGTGAGTTTCACTATTCGTCTAAGGGTGGCAAATAGACATTTCAATTTTCTATCCCCATGATGAGTATAGGTAAAAAGACTATGTAGTTCTTGTTCTCAACAAAGGCTATACAGAACTCCCCAAATTCTAAGAAGCACTTTACAAGATCCTCCAAATTAAATGAACATATACTTTCATATTCAGTGACTAGGTGACTTCCAAGGTCCCTTTCAGCTCTTAATTCTATTACGCTATGAATTTCTATATAGAGATTTCATAGTGGAAAGATGATTAGGTAAAGAAATATGGAAATAACAATTATTAAATATAAAATAACATAAGAGTGGCTATATATTCAATTGTACAATGTTATAGAATATTAAACATCTCCAGATCATTAAAATCATATGCTTATAGAAAAATGTTTATATATGTAGAAAAATGGATTACAGTCCCTGACTAGCCATTCACTAGCTATATGACTTTGGGGAAGTCATTTAATCCCTCTAGGCCTTAATATCTTTATCTTTAAAGGAGGGGGGTTAAATTAGATCACCTCCAATAAGATACTTTCTATCTTTCAATTGGTACCAGTCTATATTTTTATTGTCATTAATGGTATCTCTCTAAACTATTTGATTGCATTAAAAGAGTAAGATTTTGCTGTTTCCATGCAATGACCTTCAAGGTCAACTAATCTAACACCCACATTTTACAAATAAGAAAAACAAAACTGAAAGTTAAGGTGTCACAACATTGTACAATGCCTTGAATGTCTGGAAAAGGATTCTGACTTTTACTTGGTAGACAAAGGAAATTATTAAAGACAGCCTTGTTCAAGTTAAGAATAGATCAAAAGCCACAAAAAATATAAAATTCATCAATTAGAAGCTTGAAATAGAGCTAGCATGTCAGTCAGTAAGCAGCCTTATACACAAATAGATCAAATAGGTTTTCTGAGTTTACATTATGGGAGTGCCATTTTTGATCACATTGGGACTTCTCCCCATGGGCTTCTACCTTTTTCTCAGCTGGGGCTGAACAAGTTATATTCCAAAAATTTACTTATTCAGATGCCAAAATGTACTTTCAATGTTTTAAAAAAGTATTAACTTTTCTCCTTCAAAAAACCCCATCCCAAACCTTAATTTAACTAACCTATATGTATGTATGTATGTATGTATGTATGCACATCCACATATACATATATGTAGTATGTATACAAATAAAATGTGTGTAAGTATTAAAATGATAAAATATAATTATATAATTTAATAATAAGTATAGAAGATATGGCTAATATATTGGCTAATACTTAATTAGGTAAGTATCTTGTTATAATATACATGTAATATATACAATAATATGCTTCTTGATTATAGTTTTAGTAGGGTTTTTCAATCATGGTCAACAAGATGGAGGAATCATAACTTTCTTCAAACTTTTCCCCTTTCAAATCTCTACAAAATAGAGATTGTGTGTAAGAGATAAAGGAATTTTAGGTATTTCCATGGTCTAAGATGATAAAAAAAAACTCTCAATAGATATAAGCTGATAAACTAACAGTAGAGCAGGCAAATTTGTAACTCATAAAGTGATGACTTGGCTTCCCTCTCCCTCAGTAGCTCCCATGCTCTGGAAGGACTGTGGGAGCCACAGGTGACCCAAAGAGTTGCTATTAACTTCCAATCCTAACTTCATCTCTTACTAGCTCTGGAATCATAGGTAAATTGAAATCATATTTGTGCTACCTACTTTACAGGATGGTTGCATTTTGTAAACCTGAAAGCACAATATAGCTGTGGGATTACTATTGCTGTTGTTTGCACCAAAGAAGGCATCATTCTAGTTCAATTACTAGAAAGGCATTTTGGATTGTGAAATAAAGGACATTCTATCTCTTTAAAATCAAGCTCAGACATTTAGGAGAGACCAGAATTTTGGAAGTGAATTTCTGTGGTGCCCATTAAGATTTTTAAAGGTGACTTCATAAATTGGAAAATTCCTATAATTTTGTGCATGTGAAATAAAAGATAAAAATGTCATTTTTGACCAAATCATGAGACAAAGCAGTGATTTTTTATATTACTGGCATACAAATTCCAACAACAGATAGGTGAACATTTTGTTCTTTATATCAGTCCTACTATAAAATCTCAAATATCATCAGATAATAATAATATCTTACATTTATTTCTAAGGGACTTTTTGATATGTTCACATGTTACAAACATCCATTATTAACAGGTCCCAATATTGGGCATATAAAAAAGTGCAGTATGAGCAGTTTATCTCATCAAATATATCTGTAGCACAGGTTGCTTAATGTGGATGCTATTGTTTTTTAATGTGGTAGGACTACTATTAGGCATAGATTCCAAAGAGGTCAAAGTTGGCAAGGTCTAATATACAATTAAAAAAAATTTCTTACATAACTTCTTTGTGGTAGCAAAAAAGTAGAAACATAGTAAATACCCACCAAATGGGAATAATTAAATACTGTGATATAATATGCTATGTCCTAAGAAAAGTATGAAGAATTCAGAAAAGCCTAAAAAGATTTTGGTGAAATGATACAGAATGAAATAAAAAGAACTCCAAAAACTACAAACACAAAGACTACAATAATTTATATTGGGGAAAAAAATAAAACCAACAAAAGAAACTGAGTTCTGAATAATTACAGTGACCAAACTTATTGTTGTTAAGTTGTGTCTGATTCTTTATGATCAAATTTGGGGCTTTTAAAACAAAGTGCTAAAGTGATTTGTTATTTCCTTCTACAATTCATTTGGTAGATGAAGAAACTGAGGCGATTTAAGTAACTTGCTCAGGATCACATAGTTAACTGGTATCTGAGGCGAGATTGAAACCTGGTCTTCCTAACTCCAGGACCAGCACGCTATAGGCTGAGCTACCTATCTGCGCTATTAGATCCCATTCCTGTTTAGTAATAATTCATACTTATTTAATGGGAATAAAAGTAAAGATTATTGAGAGATTGAAATGAGGCAGCATGGTCTAATGAAAAAGTGTTGTTCAATTGTGTCCAATTTTTTGTGATCCCAATTTGAGTTTTCTTGGCAAAGATACTGGAATGTTTTTTCATTTCCTTCTGTAAGTTCATTTTACAAATGAGAAAATTCAAGCAAACAGTTAAGTGACTTGCCTAAGGTCATACACCTAATAAGCATCTTAAGACAGATTTGAACTCAGAGAGATGAGTCTGCCTGATTCCAAAACTAGCACTCTATTCACTGTGTCACCTATAACTTAAAAATCAAATCTGGGCTCTATCCCAACTCTGCTGATTGGCTGAATGACATGATATTGATCAATTTACTTCTCTTTCATGGCCTCAATTTGTAATCTAACCCAATAAACATTTATTAAGTGTGTACCATGTGCTAGTCACTGTGATAAAGAGCTGGAGAGAAAATAAAAAGAAAGATAATGGTAGTCCGTTGGGAGAAATACCAGGGTGACCCCATCATGAGGACTTCTTATTCCATGGAGTTGAAATCAGGTGGGGAAACATTTGCAAAATGGAGTAGCTGAAAGTCCGGCAGAACATTGTACATTTGCTATTCCAACAACATGGCTAGCCCATCAATTATACTCTCTACAATAGTGTTTATAGGCTTAGCAGGTGAGTTTGAAAAAGGATCTCAGTATCTGGTATCTTATCTCACATGTAATCTTCAGAATCTCCCTAGTACAATTCAAATGGAAGTGATCCTGTTTTCCTGGCATGGGGATGGTAGACTGTCCTGTTTTCATAGGTATTCAGCACAATGGCTCTGTAGACCTTCAAAGTGGTAGGTGGGCTAATATCTCTTCATTCCCATACTTTCCTTTAGAATCTTCCAAATACTGAGCTAGCTCTTACAATGTATGCACCAACTTCACGGTGCAAGATAAGTGAACTTATTCATAGCATTCAGCATGTATTCATTTGGTATAATCAATGATTCCATGCATAGATGATACAATGTCTACAGTTGGGAAACCTCTTGACAACTTGGTGTTGTCAGAATAAAATTAGCATCAGAGAATCAGTTCATACTCTGTAACACTACATTTCCTCCACATTGCTACATACTGAAATCTTTTTCTTCCTTGAAGGTCTAGGATTCATGTGCTACTCTCTCTTTGAAGAATCCTCAAAAATGAAAAGGGTGAATTTATCAACAATGAAAAAGAAATTAAAGCAGTAATAATAATGAGCTATTTTGCCCAACTGCATGCCTGCAAGCCTGAAAATTTCACTATTTGACAAAAATTGCTGTGAAACCTGGAAAATAATGTCAGAAACTCAGCATAAACCTACATTTTGAACATCATACCACAATGAGGTAAAATGGATATATGATTTGTGTATAAAGGATGATACTATAAACAAGTTAAGAAAGCCAGGGATAATTTGCCTATCAGATTTTTGGAGAAGGGAGGAATTTATGACCACAGAAGTACCAGAGAACATCATGAAATCAAATGGGGCAATTTTAATTACATAAAATTTAAGAGGTTTTTTTTTTGCACAAACAAAAACAAAGAAACAAGATTAAAAGGAAAACACAAAGATGGGGAAAAAATTTATAGCTAGTATTGCTGATAAAGGTCTCATTTCCAAAATATATAAAGAACTGTGTGAAATTTATATGATTACAAGTTATTCCCCAATTGATAAACGGTCAAAGGATGTGAACAGACAATTTTTAGATGAAAAGATTAAAGCTATCTATAGTCATATGAAAAAAATGCTCTGAATCACTATTGATTAGAGAAATGCAAATTAAAACAACTCTCAGGTACCAGCTAACACCTCTCAAGATTGGCTAAGATGATGGGAAAAGGTAATGATAAATGTTGGAGGGGATATGGGAAAACTGGGACACTAATGCATTATTGGTAGAGTTGTGAAATGATCCACACATTTTGGAGAGCAGTTTGGACCTATGCCCAAAGGGCCTCAGCAGTGCCATTACTGGGTCTATATCCCAAGAAAATCATAAAGAAGGGAAAAGGACCCATTTGTGCAAAAATTTTTGTAGCAATTCTTTTTTTTTTTGTTAGTAAAGAATTAGAAAATGAGGAGATGCCATCAATTGGGGAGTGGTTGAACAAGTTGTGGAATATGAAGATAAGGAAATACTACTGTTCTATATAAAATGATGAAAAACTTGGTTTTTGAAAGGCTTAGAAAGATTTACATGTACTGATGCTGAGTGAAATAAGCAAAACCAGGAATACATTGTACATAATAACAGCAAGAATGTGCGATGATCAGCTATGAAATATTGCATCTTTTCAGTGGTTCAGTGATCCAAGGAAATTTCAATAGACTTTGAATATAAAATGCCATCTCCATCCAGAAAAAAGGACTATGGAGACTGAACATATATCAACACATTCTATGTTCACTTCTTTTTTCTGTTTTTTTTTTAATCTTTCCCATGGTTTTTCCCTTTCACTCTGATTTTTCTCTCCCAAGATGATTCATAAAGCAAAGTGTATTAAAACTAAATAAATTTTAAAAAGAGGAGGTATCTAAATCAGTAGACCCACTCAGAATCAATAAAACATACTTTTTATACCTTATCCTCAAAACTCTAGTCCCCCCCTTTAAATTCCCATTGATTGAGTTCTGCAGAGATTACAGACTAACTGGATCACCTAATTCCCCTGTGTGAGAGTAAGTCCCCAGTCCTATTTATATCTCCCATCAGCATTCATCTTATTTGGACATAGTTCAGTCCATTCCCTAATTCCCTGTTGGCTGGATATTGAAAAGGTTATATAGCCTATCTGGAGCACCTTCCACATGATCTCCATCCCTAATTACACCTTCCTTAGTGTTCATTTTGTTTGGGTGTGTATATACCCTTTCTACATATAATAGCATGTTTCTTATTCTAATTTATGACTTCCCTCTATAGCCTAACCACATAGCTTTCTTGAAACTAAACCTTTATTCAATTCTCACAGACTTAAACCACATTAAATTGTAATTGGGAAATACTTAACAAAATAAATAAAAAATACTACAAAACATAGATAATACATTTAAAAATTAAATGAATAGACTGCCTGCATGGATCTTTATGTATAATTCAGTGGCCCTCACTTCTGTTTGAGATTAATAAAACCTAGGGATAGCTAGATAGTGTAGTGAATGGAATATCATCTCTGGAGTCAGGAGGACCTGACTTCAAATCATACCTCAGACAGTGAACATTTACTAGCTGTGTGACCCTGGGCATATTATTTAACCCCAATTGCCTCAAAAAAAGAGAGAAATTAATAAAACCTCCTTAGGCAGTATAGAAGCAACCTTGGATTTGGAGTCTATCTAAATTTAAATTCCAGCTCTGCTTCTGACCATTTCTGTGACCTTAAAAGTCTTAAAGCACAGGTCTCCTCATCTGTAAAATGAAAGGGAAAAGAAAATGCCAAATCACCCCAGTATCTTTGTCAAGAAAACCCAAATGGGATCATGAAGAGTCAGACACCACTGAAAAACAAAAATAATAATAAAAAATGATAGAGTTGGATTAGACAGCATCTAAGGTCTCTTCTAGCTCTAAATCCATTATCTTGTTATCCTTCATTAATTAACTGGAAACCTTAACCCTCATTCAATTAACTTTAGGAACTGCATTATTGACTTTTTTTCTTTCCCTCACACCCCAAGTTCCTTAGTATTTCCTTCTCCCATTGTATTTGTTTGCTCATTCATTTTCTTTTCCTGTATTTTTTGTTTGCATGCACACTCTATTTTCAACAGATGTTATTTACCATCCTTTCACAGTTTTTAAAAGAGGATTTGTTGTCTAAATGCCTTTTTTCTTCCTACTGTGATACATAAGCCCAGTAAACCTGAACCGGAAACCTGACCTAACAGCTGGAGAATGACACTGAAATGAAGGTCATAGTTTTGGCTCTTAATTCTGCTGAGCAGTTTCTATATAAATACTGTTTAAATAGAATGAATCTGCAAATAGACATGCTTAAATATATTAAATCCCAGCTTTCTAACTGATGGGCAAGCTAGAGCAAACCACAGTCATGTATAAGCTCCCTGCTTCCCCCCACCCTCAACCTTCTCTTTTGTGTAAAAAGGTTATCCAGCCATGCAAACCTCTTAGGGTAAGCTTAATTAAAGTCAATGGAGGGAGAAATGTAAGCCTTTAAAGAGTACAACTTCAAAAACATTGAAAAATGACAGTATTGGGTGTATTTAGTTGTAGCTTAGGGTGGGAAAATGAAAGGGAGAAGGGAAGAGTAGATCTTTTTAGCTTGGCAAATGAAACAGAAATGACTCTTGAGAGAGACCAAGAGACCAATGTCCCTTCCTGGTTAAATTTGGACTGGCCACACCAAGAGCAAAGCTTGGTAAGAGATCCACTGAGAACAAAGCTGGACTAAATTTGCTTGATAGGCCTTTTACTATGATTTGCATTTTTCTGCAAAACAATTCAAGGGGTTTAATAAAACATTGATTTACAAGCTGTTTCAAAAGTACATCATCTTCTGGGCTTTAAATTAAACATTTCTGTAGCGGATGTGGGACAGATGAGCTACATTCTTTGCCCTAAGGGGACCATCTTTACTGTCCCATCTGGCCTCTTTAAATGCAAAGACTTAGTTGTCCACTTTTGTTTGTGAGTAGTTTATCAATCTGTAATTTCTGTTTAATTTCATAAGACTTCCCACATTTGCATTTCCAGGGTATTAGATAATGCTTAGTGCTTTTCAACTTCAAAGCGTTTTATAAATATTCATTAATGAATGCTCCCAGCACTCCTACCAGGTCAAGCATTTTATTTTTTTTAATCCCAATTTCCTTATAAATGCTTCAATTTTGTTCAATTTAACAGACATTTAGTGTTTTTGACTTTGTAGTCTAAGGACCTGCATTTGAATCCTGGCTGTGCCATTTACTTGGTGATCTGAAAGACAATTAATCTCTGATGTAAAATGGAGTTGGACCAGATAGTCACTAAAGTCTTTTCTAGATTTAAATCCTATAATCCCTGTGACTTACTATTTGCTCAGAACTGTGATGGGCACAAGGAAAGATCTAAAGTTTAGGTAATATATCTTTCTTGCCTTTCTATGGCTATAGTTTAGGAGAAGTATATGACACAGCCCAAAACTAATGAGATTCATATTAGAGAAGTGGAAAGCAACATGTCTAAAAAAGGTTCGCTGAGCAAAATGATACTGGTTAAAAATTTGAAAAAACAGTCCTTTTACCCATTTTTTCCCTAAAATTCTATTCATTTACAAGCAAGGTTGTTTTTTCTGCTCTGTGAAAAACAATTTACATTGACAGTATAACAAGGTGGAAACTTTATAGATTGTAACAAAGATTGCCAGAGGAGAACAATGGGATCACAAACCCCAATTTTCTAAGAGGAATTTGGAAGATAGAGAGAGCTATTCCCTATAGTGGGGATTTTGCCACTCAGGCCTTAGACCTGAATCTGGGTGGGGATGGGGAATGAAACCAAAAAGGTTTGCCTCTAATCCTAGGATGAGTATTCTGGTTATTTCTGAAAGAGTCTCACAGGGCTAGGGATTTCAACTCAACCAGTTCCTGGAGTTCAGGAAGATTATGGCCAATTACTGGATCAAAGTGATCAGTGGTGAGCAAGCCCACTGAACTCAATGAATCAATCAAAAAGACCCAGTGAATCTGGCACAACAATGAACTTGACCAAGATCTTTCACTCATGAGAAAACAAGCCAGGGAATATCAAAAGAGAATATCAGGAGTTAGATAGCATGAAAGGTATGAAATTCCCTTCTATATGTGTTTCTGATCTGTGGGACCTCCCTGCGAAATCCCTTTTTTATGATTTCTCTTTCCTTTTAATGGTATATATATTTGCAGGAGAATATACCTTAAGTTTATGGATTGGTGAAAAATAATTTTCTATTGTAAATCTTCTAATATACTATGTTGATAAATGCCTTTATTTTGAACTGACTACTGAAAAGTAGATATTTCAGGGGAGGTTGATGAATAACAATTTTAGGGGTATAGGTCAGAGGCCATGGAGCATTTTGAATTTAGAGTATCTGTTACCTAGGAAATTCAGCCTGTGAGAACCAAGACAGAAGGGGGGCAGAGAAAAAGAGCATTGTCTTATAGTAAAAGATCAGGGATGAGAATCTAGATTTTCTTACATTTAGTCCAGTAACATTTTAACTTTACTATCCAACTATACCAAGCTGCTCCAATGTGTTTAATCAAGCCCAACAGCACTAATAATAACACTCTATAAACAGCCACATGTGGTATTGACTTAGAGGAGATCATACAGAAAAAAGGAAAGTCCTACCCTAATGTGTCCTTGATAGCTAGAACCCGTATTGCAAAAGAAAGAAAGATGGATCTATGAGCCTGGAAGAGAAGGTCATACTCCATGTATGTCTATGATCTGAGATTGTGGATCCAGGCTCTTCGTTCCTTTTTATGCAAGGGTTTGTTAAAAGTTAACTTAAATAATCATAAACTAAATACCTACTATATATGACACACTATGTTAGGCACTGGGGAACTAAAGATAAAAAATGAAGAGAATATTCCAAATTTTAATAGTCAATAATCCTTTTTGGTGGGGATAAAGAGCAGTCATAAGGGAATTAGACCCTGGGAGCATCTGGGTCATGCTACAGCCCCAAGGAATATCCCACAAATAATGTGGCAGTGTGAATATTCTGGATCTGTGAAATTACCACCCAATACATATATTTCATGAAGTTTGAGAGTCTTTAGCACTCTCCCTGACATAGAGCTTTCCATGGCTTCAGCTGAACCTTGAAGCTGCTACTTCTTATTGTTTTCTTAAACTAAGCTGAAACTGGCCTCTGAAATCCAAAACAGTGGCTAAATCTTGATTTTTCTATAAACCTTAGTCATATCCCAGAATTTCAGCAAGTACCATTGTAGAGATAAATATACTAGTTTTAGAGTAAAAGAAAATATATACATAGCCAACAGTTAATAGTACTACTACTGGGGAGGCTGAAGCTAATGGATCACTTGGGATCAAGAGTACAGATATATGTATATATCTATCTATATACAGATATAGATAGATAGATAGATCTATAGATATATAAATATATCTATCGATAGATAGTTATATTTATAGATAGATAGATAGATAGATAGATAGATAGATAGATAGATAGATAGATAGATAGATA
>JAJPUD010001719.1:359233-377714 GCA_023553655.1 Myrmecobius fasciatus | reverse complement strand
TTCCTTCCTTCCTTCCTTCCTTCCTTCCTTCCTTCCTTCCTTCCTTCTTTCCTTCCTTTTCCCCTTTCTTCCTTCTTTCTTTTCTTTCCTTTCTTTTTTCTCTCAATATACTTAAGGCAGACAGAATCACATAATGATAGTCAAAAAGAAAAAAATCTCCAGGGCCAGATGGATTTACATGTGAATTCTACCAAACATTCAAAGAACAATTAATTCCAATACTATATAAACTATTTGAAAAAAATAGGGAAAGAAGGTGTTCTACCAAATTCCTTTTATGATTCAGATAGGGTGCTGATAGCTAAACCAGGTAGGGTGAAAACAGAGAAAGAAAACTATAGACCAATTTCCTTAATGAATATTGATGCAAAAATCTTAAATAAAATATTAGCAATGAGATTACAGAAAGTCATCCCCAGGATAATATACTATGACCAAGTAGGATTTATACCAGGAATGCAGGGCTGGTTCAATATTAGGAAATCTATCAGCATAATCAACTATATTAATAACCAAAGTAACAAAAATCATATGATTATCTCAATAGATGCAGAAAAAGCATTTGATAAAATCCAACACCTATTCCTATTAAAAACACTAGAGAGTATAGGAATAAATGAACTTTTCCTTAAAATGATCAGTAGCATCTATTTAAAACCATCAGCAAGCATCATATGTAATGGGGACAAACTAAAACCATTCCTGATAAGATCAGGAGTGAAACAATTGTCACTGTTGCCATTCAATGTTGTATTAGAAATGTTAGCTTTGGCAGTAAGAGTAGAAAAAGAGATAAAAGGAATTTGATTATGTAATGAGGAAACCAAATTAACATTCTTTGCAAGTATGGGAAAACTGGGACACTGATACATTGTTGGTGGAACTGTGAACGGATCCAACCATTCTGGAGAGCAATTTGGAACTATGCTCAAAAAGTTATCAAATTGTGCATACCCTTTGACCCAGCAGTGTTTCTACTGAGCTTGTATCCCAAAGAGATCTTAAAGGAGAGAAAGGGATCCACATGTGCAAGAATGTTTGTGGCAGCCCTTTTTGTAGTGGCTAGGAACTGGAAACTAAATGGATGTCCATCAGTTGGAGAATGGCTGGATAAATTAGGGTATATGAATGTCATGGAATGATCAACAGGATGATTTTAGAGAGGCCTGGAGAAACTTGCATGAACTGATGCTGAGTGAAATGAGCAGAACCAGAAGATCATTATACACGGCAACAAGATTATATAATAATCAATTCTGAAGGATGTGACTCTCTTCAGCAATGAGGTGTTTCAAACTAGTTCCAATTGTTCAGTGATGAAGAAAGCCATATACACTCAGAGAGAGACCTGTGGGATCTGAGTGTAGACTACAACATAGCATTTTCACACTTTCTGTTGATGTTTGTTGTATTTTGTTTTCCTTCTCAGGTTTCTTTTCTTGTAGATCCAATTTTTCTTGTACAGCAAGATAACTGTATAAATATATACACATATATTTGATCTGTCAAATATTTTAACATAAGTAACATGTATTAGACTACCTGCCATCTAGGGGAGGGGATGGGTGGAAGGAGGGAAAAATTTGTAATAGAAAGCTTTGCAAGGGTCAATGTTGAAAAATTACACATGCATATATTTTGCAAATAAAAAGCTTTAATAAAAAAAGAAAAGAAAGAAAAATATTCATCATCTGAAACACTTGGAAGAAATACAAAGGAAGCACTTCAGATGATCTGTTTTCAATTAAATGAGAAAAGATTGGCTCTTAATGGGCAGAAGGAAGTTTGGGTGTGCAAAGATGTTTCACTGATTTAGTACAGCTAGTTTAAATTTTAAAACACCATTTCCATTAAAAGTACTATTTCAGACCAAATACATAATGTTTGTTTGGAGCCCTTAGACATTTGCAGCCATTTTAAAATCCTTTTATAGTTAGAATTGTTTGGTTCAAGAGTGAGCAATCCAGTCAAAGGAGTTAAAACATAAGTCCCATCAGATTACACACTCTATAAGCTTTGAAAAACGCAGATATTCAAGACCCAGCCTAACAAGGTGTGAAATATCCTGTCACATTTCAATAGTAGTAGATCACAGAATTTAAAGGGGACTTAAAACACCATTGAAATATTTCTAGAAGTAATCTACACCACCTCAGGGTTGGATGAATGGAATTGTAACTCTAGGTAATGCTAAAGGTTTCCAGTCTTTTGAATGATGTCTTTTCCATATCTTGTATAGTTATGCCTATTGCTTAATCCACTCCCTTTTCCACATTTTTAATTTGTTTTCTTATTAAGAATTATTCAATAAGAAAAAATATTCTTTGGGAGCCAAGTGCTCAATGATGTGAGTCAATTAACTTTTCTAGTATACCTAAATGGCATTAAGTAGCAGCTGAATAAAGAAATTATTAAAAAGCAGTACAGTACCTTTGAAACCAATCTGGTTGAGAGACTAATTATGTCCTAATCTTTGGGGCTACTGAGGGCATCCTATTGATGTGGTGCTTAAGAAACAAATAAAATAGGTAACATTTACATAGTATTTACTATGTATAGGTATTGACCTAAGCCCTTTAAAATTATTACTTCATTTGATTCTCATACCTCTGGGAGGGTGTTGCTATTATTATCCCCATTTTATGAATGAGGAAAGTAAGAAATGAATATAGCTAGGTGGTGAGTGTCAGGCCTGGCACAGTTAGAGAGTGTGTTGGGCCTGGACTCAGAAAAACTCATCTTACCTAGTTCAAATTTGGTCTTACTTACTTATTAGGTATGGGACCCTGGGCAAGTCAAGTATCCTGGTTTGCCTCAGTTACCTCATTTGTAAAATGATTTGGAGAAGGAATTGGAAAATCACTCTAGAATCTCTGCCAAGAAAACTCCAAATGAGGTCATGAAAAGTCAGAAATGATGAACAATAACAATCTGAAACAAATACAGATTAAATGTCATACCCAGGTCACATAGTGTTGTGCCACATGTATCAGTTTCCCTCAATTGCTCTGTCTGAGGCACAGTTCCCATGTCTCAGTTTCCCTAAATTGTCCTGTTTCCCTTAATGCTACAGTTCCTATGTACAAAACTTCCCGTAATTACTCTGTCCCAGAATAGCAACCCCCACTTCCTGACCTTCAGAAATAATTGGACTCACATTCCAATGGAATCATAAAACTTCCAAATGGCCAGCCCTGACATCGCCTTATCTGTATGACCCAGACTTACTGTCTCAGTTTCTCCAGCAGCTTTCACTCACTCCCTACCTGAATTTATAACTTTAGTACTCTTCTTCCCCTCACTCCCTACCTGTCAGAATTGAATTAATAGTTTCTTTTGAACCCCTGATATCTCTCAGCTGTTCTTTCTCCCTGAGCTATATAAATCCATGATTTGCCTCAATGGATCACTGAATACTTTGTGACGTTAGTCCTATTCAGTCAGCTAGTCTTATATCTGGATCAATAAAGTAATATATAATCTCTAATGTGTGATACTATCTCAGTTTCTCCCTGAGCATAACAACAGCTAGTAAGTATATGAGGCCATATTTGAACTCAGGTCTTCTTCACTCCAGGCCTGGTGTTCTACCTACTGTACCACTTAGCTGCCCATGTGATGCCCAACAAAAGGAATCTGCCTAGAGGGCAAATCTTTGCCCAGGACATTTATTCATAGGCCAGACAAGTCAATTCCTAGGTTGAGTTAATAGTTAGCAGGGTCTTTGTGCATAGTTTCTGGGGAATCCCTTTGGATTTTCAACTTTTCCTTAAAATTGTTCCTTTCCAGAAATATTTCTTCTCAAAAAATAATAACTCACTTGTTAAGCACAGAATCAGGGCCACAAATATTGTGGTAGTGATTTCTATATTCCTGACAGTTCACTGTCCAATTCCTACTACCCATTTATGATTTTTAGGGTTGTTAGAGATCATTTTTTTATATCTAGGAAGAAAACATTAGGAAGCAAACCAATTTCTGCAACATGGCTTCTCCAAAATTATAATTACTGTTTTTAGAAGCCTAATGAGCAATGACAATATTTTGTAATTTAGTTGCTTCATTAAAGATTCAATCTAGTAGTTGCCAAAGTAGTTGTCATAGCAAGCAAGAAAGTATTTCTTCTCAGAAAATAGTCCCAAATCTTGTAACCTTATCCAAAGTGATTGCATTTCAGCAATTACATCAGGCTCCCCTGCAGCAGATTAATTAAATAACTAGGCACTGTTTTGTTGAGATTTATCCCCTTGTATAAATCTACTTGTGTCAGGCCCATAGCAGTGTTGGAAAAAAAATAGTCCCTCAAACCCTAAACAAGACTTACTAATTAAATAGAATGGAGAGGATAATTAAGACAATATACCAGTATGAGAGAGAAAGTGCTGTTTTGTGGTTAGAGGCCTTTTCAGCTTTGTAAGTGAGTGGTAGTATGAATTTGGGAAAGGTTTTCCCCAACATGCTTTTTTCTAATTCATCTAAATATAATCTTATTGATCGAACATTTCAGGAGATACTCAAAATTTACACAGTTCTATATTCAGAAGAATGTTCATTTATTCATCAGCACCATTTGCCAAGCCCAGATGAAATACTAGGCACAATTCTCAGACAAGAAAGGAAGATCAATGGATATGGGGCCCTATCCTCAAGGTTCTTTTAGTCTAAAATATAAAATTTCCCTGGAAATTTGAAGAAAGCCAGGAAATTTAACAAACATGTCTCCCACTTGAAGTCTGAAACCTCACCATTTAAGGACTGATTGCTTTCAGGTAAGCATTGCCTTTCCCAGGAGCCTTTTAAAATGCAAATACTACAAGGAAAGGTAGCCCATTAAGGGACTACACCTTAGTGTGAATGTATTTATCCCACCACAAAGGATTGTTGTGGGATTCAAGTGAGATAATATGTATGATGAAGGCTTTGCATACCTGAGAGTCTTTATAGGTATCAATTATCAGCACTATCTTTATCACTTTCTCCTTTGATTAGAATTGCTGGGAGAGCTTAAAGATTTTGAACACTGAAAGGGGATTATTCCCTGAATACCTACTCTTAAAGCAATCTGAGAGAATACAAAAAAGATAAAAACAGTTTCTGATCCTAAGGACAGACACAAAAACTGGATAAAATCACATTAAAAAGTTAAATAATGCAAGAGTGGAATGACAATTCAATACAAAAGCACAAAGGTAATCTCAAAGTAGCACATGGTTGATTGCCAAATTAGAGTAAGATACAAAATGGTAGAATTAAAGAAGCAAAGAGGCAGTATGCTATAGTGCAGGAATCTAGAAGGAATAAAGATTGGAATCCCAACTCTTTCATTGACCATGGGCAACCTCTATAGCCTCTCTGAGCTTTCTTTTCTTTTTCTGTAAATTGATTGGTTTGAATAGATGACCTCAAAGATCTCTTCCAGCTCCAAACCCTATGATTATTATGACATTTCAGAAAAAAGAGATAACCATATAACCATACACTTATACATCACTTGGTACCAATGACTTTTAGCCAGGAGTCAATAAAATTTAAAAAATATATAGATAGATGATAGATAATTATATTCCAATATAATTAATTTACTTAGTCATCTTGTTCATTTTATATATTTAAAAACATTATTCTGAAAAGGGGTTCATGAACTTTGGCAGATTTCCAAAGTCTGTATCATGACAAAAAGCTTTAGAATTCTGATCTAGTCCAATCTCCCTAATTTATAGATATGGAAACTGAAGCCCAAAGGACTTAATACAGAAGAGTAGGAGAGTAACAACGGTGTGACATCAGGACTTTACATTTCAAACACAGAGTCTTTCTTTTTTCACATATTTCATTTATTGTTAAATATTTGATTCTTCGTTTCATTCATTTGTTTGTTTTTAATACACATTGCTTTCTGAATCATGTTGGGAGAGAAAAATCAGAACAAAAAGAAAAACCATGGGAGAGGGGGAAAAAACAGAAAAAAAAAGTGAACATAGCATGTGTTGATTTACATTCAATTTCCATAGTTCTTTTTTTTTTTTTTTTTGGATGCAGAGAGGGCATTTTCTATCCAGTCTATTGCAATTGCCTTGAATCACTGAACCACTGAAAAGAATCAAGTATTTATAGTTGATCATTTTTGCTGTTATTTTGTACAGATTCCTGTTTTATTTGTCTCACTTGGCATCAGTTTGTGTGAATATTTCCAGGCCTTTCTAAAAATAGCTTGTCCATCATTTTTTATAGGACAATAATATTCTATTACCTTCATATACTACAACTTGTTCAGCCATTTCCCAATTTATGGGAATCTACTCACCAATTCTTGGACTCTACAAAAAGAGAAAAAAAAAAAAAGTGCTACATACATTTTTTGTATGTAGGTCTTTTCCCCTCCTTTATGGTTTCCTTGGGATATAGATCCAGCAGTAGCACTGCTAGGTCAAAGGGTATGCATAGTTGGATAGCCCTTTGAGAATAGTTGCAGATTCCTCTCCCAAATGGTTGGATCATTTCACAACTCCACCAACAATGAATTAGTGTCCCAGTTTTCCCATATCCCTTCCAATATTTAGCATTATCTTTTCCCATCATGTCAGTCAATCTGAGAGGTATGAGGCAATACCTCAAAATTGCTTTAATTCGTATTTCTCTAATGAATAGTGATTTAAAGCATTTTTTCACATAACTACAAATGACTTTAATTTTAGCATCTGAAAATTGTCTGTTCATATCCTTTGACCATTTATCAAGTGGGTAATGACTGGTATTCTGATAAATTTGAAACAGTTCTTTATTTATTTTAGAAATGAGACCTTTATCAGAAAGACAGGTTGTAAAATGTTTTTTAAAGCTTTATACTTGCCTTTTAATCTTGTTTGTATTGGTTTTGCTTGTGCAAAACTTTTTAATTTAATGTAATCAAAGTTGTCCATTTTGCCTTTAATAATGTTCTCTAGTTCTTCTGTGGTCATAAATTTCTTCCTTCTCCAAAGATCTGATAGGTAAATTATCCCATACTCTCCTGATTTGCTTCTGGTATCACCCTTTATGCCCAAATCATGTAACCATTTTGACTTTATTTTCATATGGGGTGTGATATGTAGATCTATGCTGAGTTTCTGACATATTATTTTTCAGATTTCCCAGCATTTTTTTTTGGCCAAATGGTCAGTTCTTATCCAGAAGCTAGAGTGTAGTGAGTTTATCAAATACTAGATTACTATAGTAATTGATTATTATGTCATGTGTGTCTAATCTATTCCACTGATCCACCACTCTATTTCTTAGCCAGTATCAAATGGTTTTGATTACTGTAGTTTTATAGTATAGTTTTAGGTCTGGTACTGCTAAGCTACCGTTCTTTGTGTTTTTTTTTTATTGTTTTCTTGATATACTTGGCTTTTTGTTCTTCCAGATGAATTTTGTTTTGAATTTTTCTAGTTCTATTAAAATAATTGTTGGCAGTTTGATTGGTATGGCACTGAAGAAATAGACCAATATAGGCAGAATTATCATTTTATTATATTAACATATTCTACCTAAGCGCAATTGATATTTTTCCAGTTGTTTAGATCTGACTTTGTTCGAGAAGTGTTTTGTAATTGTGTTCATATAGTTCCTGGGATTGTCTTGGCAGGTAGACCCTTAGATATTTTATTTTCTCTATAGCTATTTTAAATGGAATTTCTCTTTCTATCTCATGCTGATGGGCTTTGCCAGTAATATATAGAAATGTTGATGATTTGTGTGGGTTTATTTTATATCCTGCAACTTTGCTAAAGCTGTTAATTTTTTTTGAGTAGGTTTTTGAATGGTTTTCCAGGATTCTCTAAGTACATCATCAAATCATCTGCAAAGAGTTATAGTTTTATTTCTTCATCATCTATTCTAATTCCTTTAATTTTTTTTATTTCTAAAGCCAACATTTCTTGTACAATGTTGAAAAATAGTGGTGATAATGGGCATCCCTTGTTTCACCCTTGATCTCATTGAGAATGTGTCCAGCTTCTCTCCATTACAAGTAATGCTTGCTGTTGGTTTAAGATAGATACTGCTTATTATTTTAAGGAAAGCTATTTTTGTTTTTATTTTGTCTTATTTATTATTATTATTTTAAACATTTCTATGCTCTCCAGCATTTTTTCATAGGAATATATTTTGTCAAAAGTTTTTTCTGCATTTATTGAGATTATCATATGATTTCTGTTGGTTTGTTATTGATATGGTCAATTATTATAATAGTTTTGCTGATATTGAACTAGCCTGCATTCATGGTATAAATCACATTTGACAAAGTGAATTATCCTGGTGATAACTTGTTGGTCACAGTGTATTATCCTGATGATAAGTCTTTATTGATATTTTATTTAAAATTTTTGCATCAATATTTATTAGGGAGATTGGTCTGTAAGTTTCTTTCTCTGTTTTGGCTCTTCCTGGTTGAGGTTTAGGTATAACACCATTTGTGTCATAGAAGGAATTTGAAAGGTCTCCTTTACCTATATTTTTTTAAATAGTTTATATAGTACTAGGATTTATTGCTCTTTAAATGTTTGGTAGAATTCATTTGTAAATCTATCTGGCACTGGAGATTTTTTCTTAGGGAGTTCATTGATGATTGTTCAATTTATTTTTCTGCAATTGGACTATGTAAATAATTTATTTCCTCTTCTGTTAAGCTGGGCAATTTATGTTTTTGTAAATATTCATCAATTTTGATTAGATTGTCAGACTTGCTGGCATATGATTGGGAAAGTAGCTCATAATTATAGCTTTAATTTCTTTTTCATTGATGTTATGTTCAACCTTTTCATTTTTGATGCTGGTAATTTGGATTTTTCTTTCCTTTTTCTAATCACATTAAGCAAAAGTTTGTCTTTTTTATTGTTTTTTTCTTCATAAAATCAACTGTTTTTATTGATTAAATCAATAGTTTTCTTATTTTCAATTTTATTAATCTCTCCTTTGCATTTCAGAATTTCTAATTTGGTATTAAATTGGGGTTTTCCAAGGTTTTTTCTAGCTTTTTTAGTCACACGCTCAATTCATTGTTCTCCTCTTTTTCTATTTTATTCAGTTAGCTATTTAGGGACATAAAATTCTCTAAGAACTACTTTGGTTATATCCCATAGATTTGATACATTGTCTCATTATTGTCTTTCTCTTGGATGAAATTATGTATTCTTTCTGTGATTCTTTGCTTGACCCACTCTTTAAAATCAGATTATTTAATTTCTAGTTGGTTTGTAGTCTGTCTTTCCCTAACCCTTTATTGAATATAATTTTTATTGCATTGTGGTCTGAAAAGGAAGCATTTATTATTTCTGCCTTTATACATTTAATTGTGAGGTTTTTAAGCCCTAATACCTGATCAAATTTTTTGTAGGTGCCATGTACTGCTGAGAAAAACTTGTATTCCTTTCTGTTTCTATTTAATTTCCTCCAGAGGTCTATCATATCTAGATTGTATAGGATTCCATTAACCTTCCTAGTTTCTTTCTTGTTTATTTTGTGGTTAGATTTTTTTTTTATTCTGAGAGGGGTAAAATGAGGTCCCTCACTAATATAGTTTTGTTGTCCATTTCTTCTTGTAATGGCTTAAAATTTTCTCTAAGAATTTGTTATGTTCTACCACTTGGTGCATATACAATATCATTACTACTTCATTGTTTATGGTATCCTTTTTCAAATGTACTTTCCTTCCTTATCTCTTTTAATTAGATCTATTTTTACTTTTGCTTTATATGAGACCAGAATTGCTATCCTTGATTTTTTTTTAAATTTAGCTGAAGCATAATAAATTCTGTTAAAGCCTTTTATTTTTACTCTGTATGTATTTGTCTGTCTCAAATCAGCTACTTTTAATCAAGATTTTGGTTTGAATGAAGGACAGTCCCTTCTAATCCTCTGGCTAATTAAAACTATTCATTGACAAGGCAACAGAGATATATGTATATAGGAGGAATATAGTTGTCAATAGCCCCAAAATCTCAAAGACATGGCAGAGTATCTGCTTCTTAAGGGAATCAATCAATCAAACTATTGAGTAAAGTCTTGGTAGGGTAATTAGTAGACAGATGCTTGAATGTATAATTTCTGTCTGGAGTTCATCAAAAATTAAGATTTTTCTTTGGCTTGTCTCACCACCCAATCTTCACCACCACCTCACCAACCCCACTTTAAACAATTGTCAAGTCTTATTGCAACTACTTTCATAAAATTTCCAACATTTGTTATTCCCAGATACATGGCTAATAATCACCATGACATAATGGATAGATCACTGGACTTTTAGCAAGAACATGATGAAGCCAGCTGAAACCAACTTTCAAGGCAACATTACATTTTTAGTCAGATCAACAATCACTACAAATCAGGCCTCAATTTACTATTTTGTTGATTGCCCAACTCAAGAACATTAGTAATTCAAATTAAACTTAAAATAACACACATATACTCCACTATATCCACTTCCTCCCCAAAACTGGTTGTTAAACATTTATAAGCATACTCTCAATTGCTCTATAAATGTTGCTTAAGCTTAGTAGGAAAGTAGTAGAAGGCTTAAGGAATAAAAGCATCACAAGACTGGAGATTGATGACTGTATGTTAATCATCAACATCATCATAAATATTTATACTACCTTAAATTTGCAGATTTTTATATCCATTATCTCATTTTAGCCTCACAATACTCCTAGCTTATTCAGAAAAAATGTCTCAGATAATTACTGGTTATTCAGCCATAGAAAATTCACTTTACTTTTTTACCTCAGTTTCCTTATTTATAAAATGAGATGGATAGATTTGATGGCTTCCAATTCCCCTCCAGTTATCAATCTTTAATCCTAGCCTAAATACTCATTACTTTTCACTGAGACTACAGCAGTGGACTCCTAATTGGTTCCCCTGGTTCTAATTTCTTCTTATTTGCTATTTCACAGCTATCAAGATAGTCTTCCTAAACTCCGGTTCTCAGTGTTACTTTCCTATTCAAGAATCAATAGCCCTCCTTTGCTCCCAGGATAAAAATACAAATATTTTAACCTCTACATTTTTCTTCTAAGCTACTTTTTAATCTCATTTAATTTTTCTCCCTTTCATAAACTCTGCCTTCTAGCCCAAAGAGATTTAGCTGTTTCCCAACTTGACATTCCTTCTCACATATTCTTTTTTCTTTATAAAGACTTTTCTCAACCCCAGACACAGTGCCATTTCTACCTATTATAATTCCCTGAAATTCACAGTCGTTAAAGTTCACTTCCTCTAAAATCACCTTGTATTAAGATGATTTGTGCAAATGCTGTATACAGGTGTGCTGGTAAATGTTTAAAAACCGGCTCTTCAGGGGGAAAATGTACAAAAGACACACTTTTAAATTTAATCTGCTTTATTACTATTTTCTTCCTCATGTTTCTAAGACTAGATAGTCAATAAACCATAAATCAAGATCTGATTTGTAGAAATTGTCAATTTCTGAGGTGTACATGCTTGCACTCAAAATTTAGCAATTGGATCTTAAGATCCAATTGGAGTTGTCTCTAGCACATCTCTGGATGTATCTCTCTAGTAGAACATAAGCCCCTTGAGATCAGGGAAAATTTAATTTAAGTTTTATGTTTATATACCTCAGAGTAATTAGCATAGGACTTTGAATATTATGGATATTTAGTAAGTCTATTATTTGAGTGGAATTGATCTGGGCTCTATTCTATAGACTGTTTCAGAGGGTGCTTTTTGTTTATGCTTCTGCATTTCCCTATCTGGGCTTTAGCTTTGACTAAATTTGCTTACTAGATTATACCTTAGCTCAGTCCAATTTGTTGGTCTTTGGATCATAACCCACCCACTTAACCAAGCCCTTGTTCAGTTCTTATTTTGGCTTGAAATTTGCCTTCGTAACCTAACTCAGGTCTGCTACCACTCCCCCTTCCCTGATGATTGCCTGATTCCATCTACCTTATTTACAAACCAGGCAGGCTTGACACATAAGGGAGGGTCATAGAAACTATATCAAGTTCTTTAGTAGTCATTGAATTCAACTTTCTCATTTTAGGGATGGGAAAATAGGGGCCTCCAGAGGATGATGTCTGCAGTTGGGGGAAAAAAATAGGTTCAAATACAATTTTATGACTCCCAGGTCAGAGCTCTTCTCATTGCACTTTGAGGACAGTGACTGATTTCATTTTCATTTTTCCAGCACCTAGACTAGTGTCCTACCCATGGGCACTAGATAAATGATTTTTAAAAATTGAATGAAAATGAATGGAATTGAATAGAAATAAATAGCCATGGCATTATCTTGAATAAATGCACTGAGATAATGAAGTTGCAAAATTTGTTTTTAATGAAAAAAGTCTTCCTCTTTCTTTATTTCTTTAACTGCTTATATGATTCTAATAAGGAACAATATATTTTGATGATGTATATGTAAGTAGATATGGTGGTACTGCTGCTGCTGGTGATGGTGGTGTGTATGTTTAATCATTTTGTCTCTTTCTTAGAATTCAAGGTGTTAGATGTAAAAAAAAAATCTTTGAGTGTGGCTATGCAGTACCATGGGGAATTTATGCATCTCTACACTGCATCCAATGCTATCATAAAAGCAAAGTATTTGCTACTTCATCTCTGCATGCAATCTCACCAATTTCCATTACCAACTTGCTTCCTGAGCTATAAATTGGTCCCATGTATGTCTGGATCACGAACTGCACAAAGTCATTTCAGCCACCTAGTGCCATTGATAAAGTTTTCCCATGGCTTCAGACACTAACCTCATCTGCTATAGGAGTTCTCAGAGACTTAGGTTTGCTGATAAAAAAAAAAAAGGCTTGCATACAGCTTTGAGGAAGTGTCAAGACTATTTTTCTTCATCTTTGATTACCTGTGTATGTATGTTTGGGGAAGAAGGGGAGGGAAGTGGAGAGAACCAAAAGTCTTCTTTTGTAAATATGATTAAATTTACAAGTGCCTCATTTTAATGAATCCTCAAGGACTTTTCTCTTTTTTTGGAGGGGACAATGGCTTTCCTGGAGGACAGTGCTGGCTCAGTATATTTAAAGGACAGATTGTTGCTGCCTTGGCAATTGAAGCCATTTGTGAATAATTCAGCTGATCTTTTGGCTTTTTTATGAACCTTTAGAAATTGTTGACTTCTGACTGTGTCAAGGTTAAATTTTTATAACACACCACTATTTAATCAAAGACTAGTGAATTTAAAGTGAAACAATTCAGGTTTTACCCTTTGTTAGCTGTTTGGCTGGTTAAATAGCTTCCCCTCTCTGGACCTCAGTTTTCTTTTCTGTAAAACAGTAATCTCTAGTGCCTCTTCTAACTCTAAATCCTATGATCAAACAGGTTGTCCTGAGCTGCAGTACTGTATTTCTAATAGCTGCTGAGCAAATAAGTAAGGACTTAATAGCTAATGTTATTGAGTTATTAGTGAGTTAATGGAAAGTGGAGTAAAACTTTGGGTCCATGGAGACATAGGTTACAATGCCCCTCTTACACTTTTTCTTGTGTGACTTGGAGCAAGAAATCAGTTTCCTCTTCTTCACAATGGTGATATTACTTGTGGTAACCACCTCACAAGATTGTTGTATGAAAAGTATTTTGCAAACTTTATAGCACCATGTGTTAGTTATTACCATGTGCACATAAGAAGTATGACAAATGATACCTAAATTTCAAGAAGCCTAAAATTTACTTCCAACATATATGCACAAAAAAGAAAAAATATACAATGTAGATTTTATAATTATAACTACACGCACAATACAGTTCAATGGGTGGTACTGTGAATAGAGCACTGGACCTGGAGTCAGGAACACATGAGTTCAAAACTACTTAACTATGAGTTCAAATACTTAACTAGCTGTGTGATTTTGGACAAGCCACTTACCACTGTTTTTCTCAGTTTCTTCATCTGTAAAATGAGTTAGAGAAAGAAATGACAAACAGATCAAGGATCTTTACCAAGAAAATCCCAAATAGACACATAAAGAATCAGACATGACTAAAAAGACTGAATACTTACAAATACTTTCAATAATAGTAACCATTAAATATACACATGTATATGTATATATCTTTTTCACAGAAGTACTCACACCTCTATATTTCTTTCCTTGACCCCTACTCACCTAACTTGTTTTTGTTCCTTCTAAAATTAATTTCCACAAATTAACTTATTCTACTCTATATTTTCTTGCATTATTTGGAAAATAATCATGCCCACCTTAGAAAACCCTAACAAAACAAAGCCTCTCTTTTTCTGGGGATTTCTTGGGTTACCTTATTCTGGGTCTCCTTCCTCTCTGATTAATCCTATCCATCATCCTCATAGGCTTTACTCCCTCTGACAAAGAGGCAGAGTGGAGTAATATAGATAGTGCTTGGCTTTATAGCCAAAAGGTGGGGCTTCAAATCTCATCTCTGATCCTTAGTGAACCAGGGCAAATCAATTAACTTCTCTGAGGCTCAATTTCTTCATCTGCAAAACAGGACTAATTATACTTGTGATGCCTACTTCTCACAGTTGTTGGGAGGTTCAAGTAGCATATTGTATTTAAAGTGCTTTGCAGAGGAAATAGAAATTGAATGGATGCCCATCAGTTGGGGAATGGCTATATAAGTTATGGCATATGAATATAATGGAATATTATTGTTCTAAAAGATACTGGAAAGACTTAGAAGAACTGATGCTAAGTGAAGTGAGCAGAATCAAAAGAGAATTGTCTCCAGTAACAAGATTATGTGATGATCAATTGTGATGGATTTGACTCTTTTTAACAATGAGATGATTCAAGACACTTGTAATAAACTTGTGATAGAATATGCCACCCATATCCATAGAGAGAACTATGGAGACTGTCAATCAAAGCATAGTATTTTCACTTTTTTGTTGTTATTGTTATTTGCTTGCTTGTTTGCTTTATTTTATTTCTCATTTTCCCCCCTTTTCATCTGATTTTTCATATGGAGCATGATGTTTAGAAGAATTGGACATGTTTAACCTATATCATATTGCTTGCTGTCTTGGGGAGGAGGGAGGAAGGGAGAGAGGGAGAAAAATTTGGACCATAAGATTTTTGCAAAGGTGAATGTTGAAAATTCTCTTTGCATGAATTTGTGAAAATACTATTAAAAAAGAATAACTTCAAGAATTATAGACAAAACGTGATCATTGGAGAGATATAGAGCCTCTCAAGATGGAAAAAAATAAAGTGCTTTGCAAATCTTAAAGTCATATATGAGTCAGTTATAATTGTTGTCTACTAAACATAGTCATGTCTCAAACCTCATTTTTTTCTTTCACAATGTCTTCTTTACTTTTGTTGATTCAACTGTCATGACTAAATGAGTAATCCCCAATTATACATCATTAACCTTTTCTCTAAGTTCCAGAATTGTATTGCAAAGTGACTCTGAATATCTCCACTAGCATGTTCCACTAACACATCCAATGCAATACATTTAACAAAACAAATCAGCATCATTTCTCTTCCAGCAGCTGTCCCTCTAGACCTCTATATTTCTGCTAATGGTGCCATCATTCACAGTTTCTGGAATAAAGGCTTGAAATGTTCCTTCTTTTTTTCTCATTTAACTTCCACATTCAATGAGCCACCAAGTTTTGAAGATCCTTATTTCCTAACAAAGTTACACCCATTTCTTCTTTTACTATGATCTTCATCTAAGCTTTCATCATGCCACACCTAAATTTTTGGAATAGTCTCTTAACTTTTCTCCTCACGCCCAGTCTCAGCCTTTTTAAATTCACCTTACACATTGCCACTCTATGAATCTTTCTAAAACATTGCTTTACCCAGTTGTTTAGCCAAAGGAAGAATATTTTGGCAACTGTATTAAAGAAATGATGGAGCAAAGAGAAATTGAGAGCAATTCAGAAACTAATGACAATTTCCCACCCAATTCTCTCCATTATGATCTTTTTTAACTCTCTCCATCTTGAATCCAGGAACTTCATCACTGGGAAATCTTATCATCCTGAAAGATGCTATCCGTCTTGGTACTCCCACCCCATTAGTACCTTCTTGCCTTTCTGACTAGAGGAGCAGAGTCATGAACCCCCCTAAATTTCTATTTAAAGAGGGAGCACAGGACAAACCTCTCTCCATTTTCTACTCAACTGCACTCATTTTAAACTCCTTTGACTTTACCATATCTACATACAGGGGAACTCCCCACAAACCCAATCCTTTTTAGCTTTCTTTTGTGTATCACCTTCCTCCATTAAATTGTAAACTCCCTGAGACCTGGAGTTCTTTATTTTATATTTGTGTCCCCAGTTCTTACATCAGTGACTTAAACATAGTAGACACTCAATAAATGTTACTATTACCACAGTCCAGGGAAGAGGTAATAGACTAGATGGTTACTGGAGGGAGAGATGAGAACAAAGAACAGGTTTAGAAAGAGTAATGTAGAAAGAAATGTAGAATAAGAGGTAATAATTTTAGAGAAGAATTTCAAATTTTTATTAATAGATAAAGGATGGTTATGGATAATGAGAAGATCAAGGGAATGACCATAGTTAGTTGAAGTAGAATAAAGGGGCAGAATATGAAATTTCAGAAACATGGTTTATGGGGGAAAACAGTTATTCAGAGGATATCAATGTATATATTGAAATTTCTAAATTCTGGTGCATGGATTGGGCTGAAGAGATAGACTGTGATAAGGTTTTGAACTCCTTGAGGAGAAAGAAGAATGCCTAGAGAATTGGTCTATAAAAATATAGGGATCTAAATTTAGAAATAGAAGGGATCTGAAAGGTTCGTATGCATTTTAATCATATTCATTTTAAAAAATGAGGAACCTGTGGCTCAAAGAGTTTGGATAAATTGTCCAAGGTTATTACAACCATGATGAGATGATACAGATAGATAAAGTGAATCTTAAATATGAAAACGATGACAAGGGTAGAACTGGAAGTGGCAACAAGGAACAATGATCCAGATTACTAGTGTTGCCCAAAGTAAAAAGTGTTTGGAAGGTAATGGGTTCCCCTGTACTTCAGATACAGGTGGTTAAAAATTTCATGGGATTATTGTAAAGAGAATTACACTTTTGATATGTATTGGACTAATTGACTTTGGAAGTCCCTTTTAACTCTGAAATTCTGTGATTCCAACAAAGTTTCAGTAAGGTATTGAAATTGGAGCAGGACCTTGAAGAATTAATTGGAGTTATAGAAATAGAGAGTCTAGAGAAAAGCACATTGTAAGCTTGAGTATAAGTGGAAATATAGTCTAGGAACCACAAACAAAATTACAGAGACATCAAAGTGGAATATTATGAGAAATGGACAGAAATTAGTGTGTCTAGAACTAAGTAGGCATGAAGGGAGATAAAGAGATATAAGGCTGGAAAGATAAGTCATGGCCATATTTTGTCACACCAGATTCAAGAACTCAAACTTCATCCTTTAAACAATGAGAATCCATGGAAGGTTTCTAAGAATCATGTTAGCACTTTAGGAAGGTAAGTCTCAAAGATAACCAAATGTAGTCAAATTGCCTGCAATTCTTTGAAACTTGGCATATTAGGAAATATTAAAAAAATTATTTTTTTTATTTTTTTTATTTTTATTTTAGTTTATTTGCAAAACATATGTATGGGTAATTCTTCAACATTAACCCTTACATACCTTTCTGTTACAAATTTTTCCCCCCAACTCCCCACCCCTCCCCTAGATGGCAGGATATCCACTATATGTTAATTATGTTAAAATACTTGACAAATCAAATATATGAATACATATTTCCACACTTATTATTGTTGTGCAAGAAAAATCATATCTACACGAAAGACATATCAGATAAAGGAAACACAATGTAAGCAAACAGCAATCGAGAGTATGAGAATGTTATATTGTGGTCCACATTTCACATCCCTCTCTCTGGGTGTATATGGCTTTCTTCAGTGAACAATTGTAAGTGATTTGAAACATTTCATTGTTGAAGAGAGCCATGTCCATCAGAATTGATCGTCATATAGTATTGTTGTTGCTGCGTATGATGATCTCCTGGTTCTGCTCGTTTCACTCAGCATCAGTTCATGCAAGTCTCTCCAGGTCTCTCTGAAATCGTCCTGCTGGTCGTTACTTACAGAGCAATAATATTCCATAACATTCATATACCATAATTTGTTCAGCCATTCTCCAATTGATGGGCATCCCTTCAGTTTCCAGTTTCTAGCCACTACAAAAAGGGCTGCCACAAACATTCTTTGTGGGTTCCTTTCCCTCCTCTAAGATCTCTTTGGGATATAAGCCCAATAGAAACATTGCTGGGTCAAAGGGTATGCACAGTTTGATAACTTTTTGAGCATAGCTCCAAATTGCTCTCCAGAATGACTGTATCCGTTCACAGCTCCACCAACAATGCATCAGTGTCCCAGCCTTCCCACATCCCCTCCAACATAACTATACTACGTTCCTTTAATTTACTTATAGTATCACTCTTTATAT
>JAJPUD010001719.1:337673-351020 GCA_023553655.1 Myrmecobius fasciatus | reverse complement strand
TTGAAAAAATTACATATATATATGTATATATATATATGTAATTTTTTCAAAAACATTCCAGGAGAGAAAAATAAGAGACCAAACACTTAAGAGACTATTCAGATGCCTCATACTTACTAAATCAAGATTTTTTTTTTTTGGGGGGGGGAAGGGTAGGAAAGAGTTGATATTCATTCATTGCAATGGCCAAAGAATTATTCATTATGTAACCAGTCTGCTGGCAACAATTCTTTCCTACTTACACAAGCTTACACAAGTTTTCTTTAGAAAACTATCATAGTCAGTTACCAGAACTGTACTAATGACCTTTACAGCAAAATAGAATGTACCAGAGCTTTTGTTATACTGATTTAGCCTTTAAGGACCATGGAGCATTTCAATATCAAGATAAAATATTGAAATAAGATTGTAGAATCATAGATTTGGTGAACTAAATGATTTTTTTGGAAAGAAGTAATTGGGATTAATTGACTTTCCTAGTCATATAGTATTTGAGGTAAAGCTTGAACTCACATTCTCTTGATTCCAGGATTAATGTTCTAACTACTGTGCCACGTGCCCAACAAAATAACTTCTTGAATCATTGCATTTTATTCTTTAATTTTTAATAAAGGGACTCTTTTTTCCTTCAATAAAAATAAAAATGCACTATACATTCCTCAAGAACCTCCTTGACTAACTGAAATATCCAGTGTGGCCAATATGTAATTAGACTTGAGAGCTGGTATAGTTATATATCCCTTGAACATTGTGCTTCTCTCTGTGTGTCTCTGCTTACTAAATTTAGTAGCTCCAGGCACATTTTTATTTATACAGGATGGGATTATCAGTGGAGAGGTTAAATTGTCCTGTACCCTAGGGCACTTGAAATGAGAAGCTTTTTCATGCTTACAGGGTTACATTTTTAAGTCCTTAATTCTTGTGAGATGATGTGTATATTAATGAAGGATTAACTTGATTCTCTGAGGAAATCATTGTATGGACAATGTGAAGTAATAAGAAATCTTTCCTTGGAGAAAAGTGACTTAGGCTAACATGATATTGTTGGCTACCTCTTTTTTTCCCCTCTCAACTCAAATATAGTTTAATAAGCATAGAACTTTATTTTTTATAATGCTTACTGAATTATGCATATGTACAAACTGCCCCCTTTCCCTGCTTCATTTGCAAAGACCTTTTCTGAATGCTATATCAGGTTTGAGATGCATTATGTGTGAGATCCAAGCAAAATCATAGCTCAGAATTCCCTATTCATGTGTTTTTTAGCACTCATTCAAGACACATTCTTTAAAAGCAATAGACTTTTAACTGAATGGTGTTGTAAGAGAGATAACAAAAAAGATTCTCCTCATATACACAGGAATAAACTTTCCCATAGGTTATAACATGACTGGTGGGATAAAGGATACACACAGGGAATATACATGACTGAGAAACCAAAACTTTATCTGATTGCCATGCAAAACAGCTTATAGGGCTTGGGGCAATACCAAAAAATCCAGTTGGAACCAATGGAGCAGATGAAGTTTGCACAGATTCCTTTGCTCTTAATTATTTTACGTTCCTTCTATAATAAAATAATTTGTCTTCCCATATAAAGAATATGCTTTTCTTTTAAAAACTTTGATTTTTTCATATTTTGTTATTTTTAAAGCACAACTCAAACAAAACGAAAACCAAACAAAACAATATCACATCTCTAAGGGACCTTAGAAATCCTGTAGTCCAATTTCTTTATTTTATACTTATATACCATCTTCTCCAGAGAGATTTCATTGATCCTGCCTGTTGATAATGATTCAAAGATCATTATTCTGAGAGAAGATAATAGCTCTTTCTTTTATAAGTCTATACTGAATTTGCCATTTAATATTGTATGTTATAACTATCCGGGCTGGTTCCCTATCTTACTAAAAGATCCTTCCAATAGAAAGAAATCAGGTTCTCTCTTTTCTTCCCTGACCTTATTCTCCCAGCCTAAGGAATTTGGAGTCAGAGGACCTGTCTTTAAATTCTGACCCTTGTTATTACTTATCTGTATGACTTTGACAAAATTATTTAATTTCTCTGGACCCCAGTTTTTCAATGTTCACTAGTTCTGTGATGCTGACTGTTCCTGGGCCTGCTTCCTAAACTAATAAGTGAGGGGACTAGTCCAGATGGTGTCTTAGTTCCTTTCCATTTTTAGGCCTATAAGTCTATAATTATGGGTTCTATAAAATAAAGATGTGGAAGTGGATAACCTCTCAGGTTTTTTCCATCTCTAAATTCATGATTCTACTTCCCACTCCACCTCCATTCCCCTGTGTCTAACACAATGATCTCATATTGTAAGTAGTTAATAAAAATTTATTTTTTTAATGTGATACATGGTTCCTTCAAGGAACGAAGGGAATGAAATGAATAGAAATCCTATGTATTATAAATTAAAATTAAATATTCTTATAAAAATTAGACATAGTAAAATTCCCAAAAATCTGTACAGGTTTTAATTTTATAGTATAAGTGCATTTTTTATGACTTACAGAATATAATTCTTTGATGGGACATACAATAAGATAATTTGAAGGAAGATGTTGGGGGAAAGATGAGCTACCTATAGCTAGTTCAACTAGGAGAGTAATCGATAAGCAATTAGTTTAATGCAAATATCAATGACAGTTTATCTAACAGGACTTGAAGCCTCTCTCCCCATGGCTTATCACCAAAGGAAAGACAATGTCAAATTGAAGAGGAACTAGAAAAAATTAAAGCTTTCTTCAAAATAGGAAGTGGAGAAAATGAAATAAGTAAAGAAAAAAGTCATAAAACTACATGAAAGAATGAAATGTAAAGGCAAAAAAAAATCAAATGTTTTTTATTTATTTATTGGAAACATCAACCTAGTCTAGAAAATTAATCTATACCTGCAACTACAATGCAGCTAAAAATCAATAGAGTAACCATAATGTACTCCTGACAGTCATTGCTTTGAAAATAAAATGTAAACTGTTAGGCGACATTGTCGTAGGGCATGAAGTAAATGAGCATTTGTAAACTGAAAATAATCTACCAGGAATTACAGAAAATGAATGGGAAGGCTTTTCTTGGTGACACTCAGCTTAGGCCAGGCTCTTGATAATTTATGTTTAATACTGTAATAGAATCAGACACTTGTGGGTCACTCAGCATTTAAAAGGAAATGTCTTTAGCCATAACTGGAGAAAGATATTCAACAAAGAGAGGCATTGAGGATATCTTGAATTAATTCAGATGAACAAATCTGCCTTGCCTGTGTTGTACATTATGGTCCATCAGGCAAACATCACAGCACACCTGGCATTCCTTGAAAAATTTTTATTCTTAGAAGACAAGGATATAAAGTCAATAGGCATAATCTTTAAACTGTTCCTGAGCCAATTTAGTCATAAGATAGTCTCTGTACATTTTAAAGAAAATCTAGCCTAACTTGCATAGGGGGAAGAGGTAGGTTATTGTTCTCATCACAAAGACTGCCAACCTAATCTATTGGTAGATTGGGGAGTGCTCTAAGTGGAGAACAGAAGCTGTGGTAAAAGAGGCAATCATTGAACCCTGTCTCTGACCTCATTCCTAGGATCATTTTCCAGGTGAAATCTCATTTCCCACCCTTATTTCTCCATACTCCTCTTGGAAACAGACAGATTTTGAAACTATGCAAGATTATGGAATAATTTCTGGTTCTGTTCTTTAATTCTGTGAAATTAAACAAAGCTGGCATGGTTTAGCACTAGAGAAGTATGTTAATTGAGGGAAGGGAAAAGAAGTGAAGAGGAACAATAATGAAAAATTCATACACTAGGTAAGTAGCAGGCTAGTGGAGCCGTAGCACATCTCCAACTGCTCAGCATCAAGAATAACAGGTCCTTCAGAGGACAGAACTAAATTCAAATCATGAAGTTGCTAGATGTATGACCCTAGGTAACTTGCTAATTGTTCTGCTTCAGTTTTCTCAATTGTAAAATGGGGATAATAATTATAACTACCTCACAAGGTTATTGTGAAAATCAAGTGAGAAAAATTTGTAAGGTGTTTAGTACAATGCCTTGCACAGACTAACCCCTTGATAAATACTTGTTTTCTTTCTTCTTTCCCTTGATCCCTCCCTCCTTTTTCTCCTCCTTGTTCCCTTCCTCCTTACATTTGTGCCTTCCTTTCCCTTTCTTCCTTCCTACCTTCCTTCCCTCTCTCCCTCCCTCATATGGTGGTACATTGGGGATATTGCCTCATTTTGGCTGCCCAAGTCCCAGCTAAAATATTTTCTTCCCAAATACAATCCCTGTTAATTATGAATTTACAAAAGAAACAACCACTGAATCCATTGTTGATTTGGATATTACAGAGTAGTTTTGAACACTTGGTATCTTAGAATCAGAGGACTTAGGTTCAAATAAATTTATTTCAACATTTATCAAAGTGCTTATTATGTGTACAATTTTCATTTAGTTCTGGGGATAGAGTTAGTAAAAAGAAGACAGTCGCAGTCCAACAAGAAATTCCTGGAGAGAAACTAGGAATTGATATAATTGATAAACAGATAAGTAAATATAAGATAATTTGAGGACAAAAAAGCACTATCAGTTGAAGATAGAGGAAGACTTAGTAGAATTTGGCATATGAATTGGAAATTGAAAAAGAAATTCTGAGACACAAGCTGAAGAGGTAGTAAAGCTTGTACAAACACAGAAAGTTGGAACCTAAAGCATGGACTTTAGGTAAGAACAAATACTCAGGAGTTCATAGCGACAAAACTGAAAATTATCTCAGAGACCATTTAGTACAGCCCACTCATTTTACAGAAAAGGAAAATAATGTCTATGGAATTTAAATGACTTGCCAGAATTCACTCTGGTGGTAAAAGTAAGAAGTGGTGTTTGTCATCTGGTATATGAGATGTATAGAAGAAATTAGCATGCATTTGTGAATGAATTGTTCTTGTACAATAAGTAATAATAGATTCTTTTCAGTATATATAAAACAGATGAGTTTGAGGTTCAGCAACAAATGATGAGACTGATGTTCAGGCATCTGGTCATAAATTCCTCCCTTCTCCAAAGATCTGATAAGTAAATTATCCCTTGCTTTCTTAATTTGCTTATGGTATTACCCTTTATGCCTAAATCACATAGCCATTTTGACCTTATTGTGGCATGGTGTGTGAGATGTAGGTCTATGCTAAGTTTCTGAAATAGCATTTTCCAGTTTTCCCAGCAATTTTTGCCAAATAGTGAGTTCTTATCCCAGAAGGTGGGGTTTGGGGGTTAATCAAATACTAGATTGCCATAGGCTTTGATTATTGTGTTGTATGTATTCCATCTATTCCACTGATCTACTACACTATTTCTTACCCAGTACCAAATTGTTTGGATGACTTCTGCTTTATAATATAGTTTTTGGTTTGGTACTACTATGCCATCATCCTTTGTATTTTTTTTTCATTAATTCCCTAGATGTCCTTGACCTTTTGTTCTTTCAAATTAATTTTGTTTTTATTTTTTCTAGTTCTATAAAATAATGTTTTGGTAGTTTATATGATACTGAACAAGTAAATCAATTTAGGCAGAATTCATTTTTATTATATTAGCTCAGCCTAGGCATGAACAATTGATATTTTTCCAGTTGTTTCGTGCAGAAGTGTTTTATGATTGTGTTCCTATAGTTCTTGGGTTATTCTTGGCAGGTAGACCCCCAAATATTTTATTTTGTCTACATTAATTTAATTTAATTTGTATTAAAGCTTTTTATTTTTCAAAACATATGCATGGACAATTCTTTAACATTAGCCCTTGCAAAACTTTGTGTTCCAATTTTCCCTCCCTTCCCCCATTCCCTCCCCTAGATGGCAAGTAGTCCCATATATGTTAAGCATGGTAAAATATATGTTAAATTTAATATATGCATACATATTTATGCAATTACTGTGCTGCACAAGAGAAATCAAATCAAACAAGTTTAAAAACAAAAGAAGCAGAATAAAATGCAAGCAAGCAGCAACAAAAAGAGTGAAAATGCTATGTTGTGAACCACATTCAGTTCCCATGGTTCTCTCTCTGGGTGTAGATGGCTCTCTTCATCACTGAACAATTAGAACTGGTTTGAATCATTTCACTGTTGAAGAAAACCACGTCCATCAGAATTGATCATTGTATAATCTTCTTGTTGACATATATAATGATCTCCTGGTTCTGTTCATTTCACTTAACATCAGTTCACGTAAGTCTCTCCAGACCTCTCTGAAATCATCCTGTTGATTGTTTCTTACAGAACAATAATATTCCATAGCATTCATATACCATAATTTATTCAGCCATTCTCCAATTGATGGGCATCCATTCAGTTTCCACTTTCTTGCCACTACAAAAAGGGCTGCCACAAACACTTTAGCACATGTGGGTGCCTTTCCCAACTACATTAATTTTAAATGGAATTTCTCTTTCTATCTCTTGCTGATGGGTTTTATCAGTAATATATAGAAATAATAATGATTTGTGTGGGTTTATTTCATACCCTGCAATTTTGCTAAAGCAAGTTTCCAATAGGTTTTTGGGTAGTTTTCAAGGATTCTCTAAGTATATCATAATATCATCTGCAAAGAGTGATATTTTTTGGGCAGCTAGGTGGCGCAGTGGATAGAGCACCAGCCCTGAAATCAGGAGGACCTGAGTTCAAATTTGGTCTCAGGCACTTAACATTCCCTAGCTGTGTGATCCTGGGCAAGTCACTTAACCTCAATTGCCTCAGCAAAAAGAAAAAAAAAAGTGATATTTTTACTTCCTCATTGCCTATTCTAATTCCTTTAATTTCTTTTTCTTTTCTTATTGCTAAATCCAACATTTCTAATACAATGTTGAATAATAGTGGTGATAATGGGCATCCTTGTTTCATCCCTGATCTTGCTATAAATGCATCCAGCTTCTCTCCATTACAAATAAAGCTTGCTGTGGGTTTTAGATAGATACTGCTTATTATTTGAAGGAAAGCTCCCTTTGTCCCCATACTCTCTAGGGTTTTTAATAGGAATGAGCACTGTATTTTGCCAAAAGCTTTTTCTGCATCTATTGAAATTATTATATGATTTATGTTGGTTTTGTTATTGATATAGTCAATTATGGTAGTAGTTTTCCTGATATCGAACCTGCCCTGCATTCCTAGTATAAATTCCACTTGGTCATAGTGTATTATTCTGCTGATAAGTTGCTGTAATTTTTTTCCTAATATTTTATTTAAAATTTTTGTAACAATATTAGGGAGATTAGTCTGTAATTTTCTTTCTCTGTTTTGGCACTTCCTGGTTTAAGTAGTAGTGTCATATTTGTGTCATAGAAGGAATTTGGCATTATTCCTTCTTTACCTATTTTTCCAAATAGTTTATATAATATTGAAATTAATTGTTTTTTGAATATTTGGTAGAATTTACTTGTGAATCCATCTGGAGATTTTTTCTTAGGGAATTCATTAATGACTTGTTCAATTTCTTTTATAAATTGGAACTAAGTATTTTTTTTCCTTTTCTGTTAAGCAGCTATTTATGTTTTTGTATATATTCCTCATTTCTGTCAAATAGTCAGACTGGCTACCATACAGTTGTGCAAAATAGCTCCTAATTATTTATTTAATTTCTTTTTCATTGATAGTAAATTCACTGCTTTCATTTTTGATACTGATTTAGTTGTTTTCTTTCATTTTTCTGATCAAATTAACCAAAGTTTATCTATTTTTTTTCATAAAACTAACTCTTAGTTTGGTTTATTTAGTTCAATATTTTTCTTAGTTTCTATTTTATTAATTGAGTTTCATGATTTCTAATTTAGTATTTAATTGAGGGTTTTTAATTTGTTCCTTTTCTATCTTTTTTAGTTGCATGTATAATTCATTGATCTCCCCTTTCTCTATTTCATTTATTTAGCTATTTAGAGATATAAAATTTCCCCTACTTTGGCTGCATCCCATAAGTTTTGTAATTCTTTTGGATGAAATTACAGATTATTTCTGTGATTTATTGTTTGACACTCTAATTCTTTAGAATTAGAATATTTAATTTTCAATTGGTTTTTAGTCTATATTTCCCTGGCTCTTTATTAAATATAATTTTTATTGCATCGTGATCCAAAAAAGGAAGCATTTGCTATTTCTGCTTTTTTTGCATTTGCTTGCGAGGTTTTTAATGCCTTAATACAAGATCAAATTTTTTGTAGGTTCATTGTGCTGCCAAGAAAAATGTGTGTTCCTTTCTGTCAATTTTCACTTTTCTTCAGATGTCTATCATGTCTAGGTTTTCTAGAATCCTATTAACCTTCCTAATTTCTTTCTTGTTTATTTTGTGGTTAGATTTGTATGATTGTGAGAGGGGAAGTTTGAGGTTCCCATTATAATAGTTTTGCTGTCAATTTCTTCCTATGACATTTAAAATCTTGTCTAGAAATTTGCCTAATCTACGACGTGGCACATATACTTTTAGTATCCTTACTACTTCATTATTTATGGTATTCTTGATGTGCTTTCCCTCCTTATGTCTTTTAATAAGACCTATTTTTACTTTTATTTTATCTGAGATCAGAATTGCTACCCCTGCTTTTTTTACTTCATCTGAATGAAGCATAATGTATTCTGTTTCAGCCTTTTACCTTTACTCTATATGTGTCTCTCTATGTCAGATGTATTTCTTATAAACAACATATTTAGGATTCTGTTTTTAATCCACTGTGCTATTTGCTACTGTTTTATGGGAGACATTATCCCATTCATATTAACAGTTATGATTACCAGATCTGTATCTCCCTTTATCCTGGATTGTCCCCTGTATGTGGTTTTGTTCTCTCTTTCCAGTCTGTCCTTAGTAATAAGGACACCTTAATTTTTTTTACCCATCCTACTCATTAACTTATCTCCTGGCACCCTTCCAGTCTTCTATTAGTAGTATTTTTTTAACCTACTCTACCCACTTATCTTCTATCAACTCTTCCCCCCTTCTCTTACCTTTTCCCCTAGTGTTTCTACCCTCCCTTCTATCATGCCCTCACTTGTCTTTCCTCTTTCTTCTTCTACTTCTTTATAGGATTAGATAAATTTCTATACCCAACTGAAGGATTAAATTATTTCCTCTTAAAGCCAAAACCGAATGAGATCAAACCAGATAATGCTCATCCCCCTCTCTTTTTCCCCTCAATTGTAATAGGTCTTTTGTTTCTTGTCATGTGAACTAATTGTCACATTGTATCTCCCCTTTTCTCTTTTTCCTGTACAGACCTTTTTCCACCCCTTAATATATTTTTCTTTGTTATCATCACATCCCAATCCATTCACAACCACACCCTTAGTCCATATGATACTTTCCTCTCTCTGTCCCTGTGACAAATATCATTTTCCCAGCTAGGGAAATTAAATTCAACAATTTAATCTTTAAACTATTTTTTCTCTGTTTAACTTTCTATGATTCTCTTGAGTAGTGTGTTTGTAAATTAAATTTTCTGTTTAGTTCTAGTTTTTTTTTCAATAGAAATGATTGAAAGTGTTACTTCCAAGAAGTTTCATCTCGTCTCCTGAGCTGAGTCTCTCTAGGTAGTTAATTCTTGGTTGTAACCTTATGTCCTTTTCCTTCTGAAACATGGTATTTTAGGCCCTCTAATCCTTTATTATAGAAGCTGCAAGATCCTGGCTAATCCTGACTGTTCTTCCTTGATATCTGAATTGTTTTTGTCTGGCAGCTTATAGTATTTTTTCCTTGAGATTATAGTTTTGGAGTTTCACAACAAAGCTCCTTGGGATTTTCCTTGTGAGATCTTTTTCCAGAGGTAAGCAATGAATTCTTTTAATAACTATTTTCCCCTTTGCTTCTAGGATATTGGAACAGTTTTCCTTAATGACCTCTTATAGAATGCTATCCAGGGTCTTTTTGGGGATTTTTTGGTCATGGCCTTCAGGTAGGCCATTTTAAAATTGTCTTTTCTGCATCTATTTTTCAGGTCAGCTGTTTTGCCAATGAGGTATTTCACATTTTTTCCATTTTTTCATTATTTCTAGTTTGTTTGACTGATTCTTGCTGTCTCACAAAATTATTAGCTTTCATTTGCCCTGTTCTACTTTTTAATGTGTGATTTTCTTCAGTTATCTTTTGTATCTCTTTTTCCATTTGGAAAAATTGTGTAAAGAGTTATTTTCATCAGACAATTTTTTCCCTTCCAAACTCTTGGCTTTCTCATATACACCTCCTACTTGAAGCATTTTTTTCCCTGAGGTAATTGGAGTTAAGTGACTCACCCAGGGTCACACAACTATGAAGTGTTAAATGTCTGAGTTCAGATATGAACTCAGGTCCTCCTGACTTCAGGCTGGTGCTCTTATCTACTGTGCCACCTACCTGCCCCCCCCAGCATTTTTTTTTCATTTTTTTGGTAATTTTTCCTTCTACCCCTCTTATTTACCTTTTTAAATCTTGTATGAGTATTTCCAAGAAGCCTCTTTGAGTTTGAGACAAATTTATCTCACTCTCTGAGATTTCTTCTGTGGACATCCTATCCTCCTCTGAATTTGTGTTTTGGTTTGCCCTGTCCCCATAGGAGTTTTTGATGATAAAGGTTCTTTTCTGTTTCTTGAGTATTATAATCTTATCAGTATTTCAGGCTTTCTCTTCCAACCATACCTAGTGACCCAGGACCTCATGCAATAGAACTTATGTAATACCACTAGGGCATTAGAATCATTTTCTATTAGTAGTGATAGTAGTGTGAAAGATGGTAGTGATTAGTCATTTTATCCTTTCTTTTGGGCTTGCTTGTGAAGAGAGATATCTATAAGTTAATAAGATAAGGATACTCTTTTAGACCCTTACATAAATACTTTGCTTCAAAGAAAACATGATAAATTCTTTGTTATACATTGTGGTTACTGAATAGCATATTGTGATGAATAAAATTGCTATATATATACATACATATATGTATATATGTACATATATCATACTGAAATTACTTATTGATGAAAATAAAAGCACACTTCAGTAAGGCTACATAATTCAATATTTTTATTCCACAAAGTAGTTCATTAGAACAATACTTTCTTTTCTATAATTATTGCAGGTCTAAGGGACATTATCAAATTTTCTTTGTTCCTAAGGAAGACTTGGCCAATGACCTTACCATACCATCAAGTATTCAATCTTATGTATAATCCTTTGAATGACTGTTTGTAAAATATATATATATATATATATATATATATATTAATAACTTGTGACAGGTACTGTGATAAATGCTAAAGGCACAAATATAAAAGGTAAGATATTCCCTGCTTTAAGGAGTTAACATTTTCAAAATAAACATATTTTTAGACTACATATATCGTGGTAGCCAAGAAGAGGTGATTTGCTCTAGAAAGCCAAAGGAATGGTAAATAGAGCCATAGGGAAAATGATTACCATGTTATTGTTTTTTTCTAATTTTTTAAAGGGGGGTGAGGGGCCAAGATGGCGAACTGCAGACAGCATTCTCTGTGAGCTCCTGAGACCTTCCCTCAGAGCCAGACAAATTGAGCCTCCGAACTGGTTCTGGAGTGAGGGCTCCACCAAACCCTTGTACTACAAGGCACTTCTATCAACAATCTACTTTGAAAAAACAATCAGAGGTTAGCCTCAGGGGAAATCTGCCGCTGGTGGACATCAGACACCAGCTGGGGTGGAAGTCAGGGCTTGCGATAGAGGGGCGGGTTTTAGGCACCCAGGAAGCCCCTAGGAGATACCTGGGCCACTTTGCTCTGCTTGTGGGCAGGTGCTTTGGCAGATCTGCTTTTGGTAAAGGGTGGATTGAGAGCAGCTGAAAATGTGGTCCTAGTGTGGATCTAGCCCGACCAGCCTCAGACCCAAAGTCAACTCGGCAAACTGCCCCAGAGCAAATTGAAACTGCAGTAGTACTCCCTGCTGGTGACTGATGCGTCAGCTGAAAACCATGAGTAAGAAACAGAAGAGAGCTCTCACTATAGACAGCTTTTACGTAGAGAAAATGGAGAAGTCCCCAGATCCTGAGATTCTGAAAACAATCCCAGATGAAGCCACAAAGGTGGACTTAAGCTGGTCTCCCTTCCAGAAGGCTTACCTGGAAGATTGCATAAAGAATCTCAAAAGAGAGCTAGAAGAAGAATGGGGAAATAAATTGAGATCAGGGCAACAGAAATATCAAAAACTGGAAAACAGGAATGGTGAATTGGAAAAAGAAAACAATTCACTGAAAAACAAAATTGGTGAATTGGAAAAAGACAACAATTCACGAAAAACAAAATTGGAAAAATGGAAAAAGAATGCATTGAATCAAGAAATTCAATTGGCCAGCTACAAAAGGAGCTAAAAAAGATAACTGAAGGAAATAATACCCTAAAAATTAAAATTGAACAAATAGAAGTAAATGACTCAATAAGACTTCAAGAATCAGTCAAACAAAAACAAAAAAATTAAAAAATAGAAGAAAATATGAAATATCTCCTAGGAAAAACAACTGACTTGGAAAACAGATCCAGGGGAGACAATCTAAGAATTATCGGACTCCCTGAAAGCCACAATGAAAAAAAAGAACCTTGATGCTATCTTTCAGGAAATCATGAAAGAGAATTGCCCTGATGTTTTAGAATCAGAGGGCAAAAAATTGTCATTGAAAGAATTCACCAATCACCTCCTGAAAGGGCCCCAAAATTAAAACCCCAAGGAATATCGTGGCCAAATTTCAGGACTATGGCACCAAGGAAAAGATATTGCAAGCAGCTAGAAAGAAACAGTTCAAATACCGAGGAACTGTCATTAAAATTACACAAGATCTTTCAGCTTCCACATTAAAGGATCGAAGGGCCTGGAATCAGATATCCCGAAAGGCAAAAGAACTTGGATTACAGGCAAGAATAAGTTATCCAGCTAGAATGAGCATCATCTTCCAGGGAAGAAGATGGTCATTCAATGATACAGGAGAATTTCACCTATTTCTAATGAAAAGACCAGATCTGAACAAAAAATTTGACCTACAAATACAGAACTCAAGAGAAGCATAAAAAGGTAAAAAGGAAAGAACTCTTGAGGACTATATTTCTACTATAGGTATCCTTAAAGAATGGGGGTATAATTCGATTTTTCTTTGATAATAATGGAAAGGAAATTAGAGGTGGAAGGGATACCATACTGAAAAAAAAGGGGAGGGAAGGGGTAAAATAAAGTAAAAATAAAGGAGGTAAAATAAGACAAAATCTCATAAAGAACTTCATAAATTGAGGGAAAGAAGGGAGGGTGATGAGTATTGTGTAAACCTTGCTCTCATTAGATTGGACTCTAAGAGAGTATATCAGACACATTTGGCT
>JAJPUD010001719.1:241007-327673 GCA_023553655.1 Myrmecobius fasciatus | reverse complement strand
GTTTGGAAATATGTATACATATATTTTATTTGCCAATATTTTAACATAATTAACATGTAGTGGATATCCTACCATCTAGGGGAGGGGTGGGGAGTTGGGGGGAAAAATTTGTAACAGAAAGCTGTGTAAGTGTTAATGTTGAAGAATTACCCACACATATGTTATGCAAATAAAATAATTTTTTTAAATAAATAAATAATTTTTTAAAAATGTGTTTATTGTTTTCAGAGCAAAAGTGGAAAAGGCTCTGCCAACTGCACCTTGTTACTCAGGATGTCACCATATGTATGTATATTTATAAATAATTTTTATAAATGTAAATTCATTTACTGGAAATAAAAAAGCTCTCCTTCCTCTTTATTATATATATTCCCTCAGGTTGTAAATATAAAATATAGGAGCAGAAAAGATTTTCAAATTATAAATTCCTTTATGGAATTTCAAATCCCAACATCGCAAATTCTAAGGGACTGTCCAGTTTTTTTTCTTTTTTTTTTGTTTTGTTTTTTATTACAATGGTATTCAGTTGTATAAAATAGTGTTTGAGATAGGCAAGGCTTAGAAACATTAGTTGTACAATTTTCTGTCATATTGGTATCTATCATAAAAGGCTTTGAACCACATTACATAAAAGAATGAATGTGACTAACCCGTTATTTTTATGTATACTAATGCTAAAGGATATATCAAGAAAAGGCTTGATAGATAGACTCAGATAACTTCTAAAGTATGGAAGCTCTGTTTCCAAACACTAGAACTAGAAGAGGGTCTACTGTTTGGGTATGAACTAGACAGGGTCTGAACACAGTTTTCAGAAAAGTGCTTTTGGTCACAAATAGATATCTAGTTCATTATTTCTGACAGCAATAGAGGCTTTTAATTCCCTATGGAAATGTGCATTTCACTTTCCAAGTACAATGTTCCAGGCCTAGTTTGCTGAAAATGTACCTATCACAAGAGAATGAATTGAAGACTTTAAGCTCAATCCCCCTGGAATCTACTCTCTTACAAAATGAAACAACAAGTCTTTCACAAAGGTAGCATTCTATTCCAACACAGGAATTTAGATGACTTTATTAGGGTTGGTTAAGAATAGAAGATACAAATTAAGGCAACTCTGAGGTGCACTACATACCTCTCAGATTGGCTAAAATGACAGGAAAAGATAATGATGAATGTTGCAGGGGATGTGGGAAAACTAGGACATTGATACATTATTGGTGGAATTGTGAACTGATCCAACCATTCTGGAGAGCAATAGGTAACTATGCCCAAAGGGCTATCAAACTGCAGGTTTGTTTGTTTTTTTAAATTTTTTAAAAATTTGTTTGTTTTGATCTAGCAGTGTCTCTATTGGGCCTGTATGCCAAAGAGATCTTAAAGGAGGAAAAGGGACCCACATGTGCAAAAATGTTTGTGGCAGCCCTTTTTGTAGTGGCAAGAAACTGGAAATTGAAACTAATGATGCCCATTAGTTGGGGAATAGCTGAATAAGTTGTGGTATATGAATGTTATGGAATAGTATTGTTGTATAAGAAATCATCAACTAGGAGCACTAGTTAGTTAGTGGATAAAGCACCAGCCCTGAAGTCAGCAGGACCCAAATTCAAATCTTCAAAACTGGCCTCAGACACTTAATAGTTAACACTTCCTGGCTGTGTAAATCTGGGCAAGTCACTTAATCCTCAGGGAAAAAAAAAAAAAAAAAAAAGATCAGCAGGATGATTTCAGAAAGGCCTAGAGATACTTACATGAATTAACACTATGTGAAATGAGTAGAATGAAGAGAATATTGTACACAGCAACAAGATTATATGATGATCAATTCTGATGGATGTGATTCTTTTCAAAAGCAAGGTGATTCAAGGCAGTTCCAATGGTCTTGTGATGGAGAGAGCCATCTGCCTCCAGAAAGAGTACTGTGGGGACTGAGTGTGGATTATAACATAATATTTTCATTTTTGTTGTTGTTTGTTTGCTTGCATTTTTTTTCTTTCCCATTTTTTGATCTGATTTTTCTTGTTCAACATGAAAATTGTGGAAATATGTATAGAAGAATTGCACATATTTAAGATATATTGGATTACTTGTATGGGGAGGGGATGGGGGAAGTGGGGGAGAAAATTGGAACACAAGGTTTTGCAATGGTGAATAATGAAAACTATGTGCATGTGTTTTGAAAATAAAAATTTTTAATAAATACATAAATAAAAAGAATGAATAGGGGCAGCTAGGTGGCGCAGTGTTTAGAGCACAGCCCTGAAGTCAGGAAGACCTGAGTTCAAATCTGGTCTCAGACTTAACATTCCCTAGCTGTGTGACTTTGGGCAAGTCACTTAACCCCAATTGCCTCAGCAAAAAGCAAAAAAAAATATGAATAGAAGATTGAGAGGGCTGAAAGAATTAGAGAATGGTAGAATTTAGAGCTGGAAGGAAACTTAGAGATCATTTGGCCCTACAACCTCATTTTACTGATGAGGAAACTGAGGCCCATGGAAATGAATTGCCTTGCCCATGGTTATACAGCTAATGACAGTCAGAATTAGAACACAGGTATTCTGATGTCCATGCTTTTTCCGTTATACCAACAGTGATTTAAGATTCATCTATATGCCTTAGCTTCAAGTCCACAATATATTCAATGACCACCCCAGGAAGCATCCCAATTGAGGAAACTATTTCCACAAATAGATATGACAAATTCTAGGGAGTCAACTGAATAACATAAGTATTAAATGACTTCTCTAAATTCATACAAATAGTTTAGAGGTCACACTGACTCAAAGACCTGAACCTTCTAAAGCAAGGCTACTTAAACTTTTTTTGCATTTATAACTCCTTTTCACCTGAGAAAATATTACAAATGAGTATATAGGTTTAAAAAATAAATACACTAATCAAACATTTGCTGATTATATATCATATCAAAATATGACTCCCACATTTTTATGTCATGACTGACAGTTTAAGAAGCTTTGCTCGAAAGGATCTTATTGCTTTTCAGTGACACTATTTGATGTGTTTGAGATTTAGCGCCAAATGCTGATATTCGGGAGAACGAGCAATTGGCACCAAATGTTAGGGTTTGGGCAAAGATTCACAATGGCCTTTCTCTTTGTCAAAAGGTAAGTTTATTTATGAGAAGTTACAGACGAAATGAAGAGCTCAATATGAAATAGATTTGGAAGAGCATATAGTTAGCAAAGAAAGGGATTTTACTAATTAATCGTAGAAAAAACAAGTTCCCCAGTGTAACTCACAATTAACCAGGAAAAAGGGACTAGTCCACAAGGGAGCAGCACTCCATTGACTGGCAGGGTAAATCCTAAAAGGAATTTATCACCTGATAAGAGTTAGTTAACTATAAGAAGGAGAAAGACACTATGAGGCATGGTGGGGGTGAGGATGAGAGGAAAAACATCATAAGGAAGAATATTGTGGCAGGCTACTCAAAAGGGATTCAGAAAAGATGCCATGGGCCATGATCAAAATCAGAGGAGAAATTTAACCTCATGGGTTTGACATCTGGTTGAATACAAAAAGATGGAGTTACCCAAGACTTCCACAGGAGGTGGACCTGTAAAGTTGAATTCATACCCATCAGTGACCTTCTCTTCTTGGCTCAGGTAGTAATCTTATCAGTACTTCAGACTTTCTCTGCCAACCTCACCTGGTGACCCAGGACTTCATCATATTGATGATTTAATTGTATAGAGGAAGTGGTAACAAATAAGTAACAAAAATAAAATCTCTGAAGAAGCCAAGTACCCAGCTATCCTCTCCACTCCAACTCTTTACCATGAGTTATACTCTGCCCTTTATCACCTCACCCAGGGGGAGAACAGTAATTCTAACAAAGACACCTCAGAGTTCAACATACCTCTTATTTCAGAACACGGTATCTCAGTTTTCATGCAGATTCAGCTGTGTATCAAGTAGGTCACTACTAGAAACTGTTTGGACTGCAGTTCCTGGACCGTTACTGGATCTCTAAACCTTTCAAAATTCATCACTTGTTTCCTTTTCCAATATTCCTTAATTTATACTCCTTATTCCTTAATATATATTCTATAGAAAGAATAGCCACAACAGAAAGAAACAATAATAGGGTCATATACTCATGGCTTCAAAATAGTTTGGAATCAGAAGATATCTAAGATTCCTCTTCCACTTAGAAGTCCAGAGGAGTTCATTTTCCTCATGAAAATGAAACCAGAGAGAAAAGGCACTATTATGCTTACTTTACAGATAAGCAACCAGAAGTTTATAGAGATTGTTACTGATTTATGATTTCACAAATAGCAAGGTTAGAGGTGGGAAATGAATCCAGCTCTTAGGTATTCTATTACTCGCATCAGGCAGCTGGTGGTATAGTGTAGAGTTTCTTAAACTTTTCCCACTCATTACCCCTTTTCATCAGATTTACATGACCTAGGTATATAGTTATATAAAACAGGTATACAAATAAAGCACTTATTGATAATTAATCATAATTTCGTGACTCCTACATTCAATTATGAGATGGGTCTTGATCTACAGTTTAAAAAGCTGGGATGTAGTGGGTAGAAAACTGGGCCTGGTGTCAGGAAGACCTGAATTCAAATCTGATCTCAAATTCTTAATAGCTATATAATCCTAGTGAATCATTTCATCTCTGTATGTCTCAGTTTTCTCATCATCTGTAAAATGGGAGTAATATAACACTTACATCTCAGGGTTATTGTGAGGGACAAATGAGATAATATTTATTAAAAGCACTTAACACAATAAATAGTGCTATGTGAATGTTTATTTTCATCCTCACTCCTCCTACTTTTATTCTGCCTCTATGTAAAATGAAGGGGTCCAATGGATTATGCTAACAAGGATGATGACTTTTATAGTTCTTTTAGATTTATAATTACATGCTTATAAGCCTGTGAAGTATGCAGTGAGTAGAGCTAGGGAAACCCAGGCTGAGAATTAAATACTTTGACCAAGATTTTATAACTGCTATATGATGTAATTAGCCTTGAACTCAGATCTCCTGATTCAAGGGCTCATCTTCTTAACACACTCCATCACTTTGCTGATTCTAGCATTTATAATTTTATTCCCAGGTTGTACTAGATACTAATGATCCTGGAGTACAGGATATTAACTGTTAATCAGATTGCTATCCTCAAAAGTTCTTAAAATAGTATATTCACTGATATCCTAGAAATAGAACCCTTTGTTTGAAAAGAGACAGATTCAAGAAAAACAATGTCATAGACTGTTTTTCTCCTTAAGAGAATTATGAATCTCCATTCTTGAAGCCTGTAGCCAGGAATGTAATCTTTGAGGCTAAAATTAATTAGCATAATTTGCTCAGAGGACCTTCTGAGAGTAGGTAAGCAGAAAAGCCTGCAGGGCTGAGTAATCAAGCATCTTTTAAAGGATAGATTTAGTATTAATATTCTTTACAGAGAAAATACGTTTACTATTGTGATTATTAATGGTTGGTTGGGGTAAGGAGGGGGCTTAAAGATTCAGGAGGAACAGAGATTTTAGAGAACTTGGAAGCCTGATTAAGGTAAGTATAAACTGAAGAATTCAGGGAGGGAAGTGAGTTTGTGTAAACGACTGTGAAGGGAGAACACATCACTGGTGCTTGGGGTCATGGGTTGTTTTTCTTTTGAAAATTATAATTGATATTTCACATATTATAAAAAGTATAGCAATAGACTTAGTTAGACTCTGAGAAATAAACAGAACTGTCTGGAATATGACTGATAGTCCCCCTTGTGTTGTGACCAAGCCCATAGGCCATAGAGAAAAGATAGCCAGGCTATGGAAATTTATGAGGAAGGGCCCATGGGACACATATCTCTTGTCTTATGAACTGATCCATTTTCCTGCCTGCATGTGCCTTTTATTTCCTCAGCAGTTGTAAGGAATTCCTAAATTCCTTCAAAAATAACACAGGAACCTCTAGCTACTAGTCTCCCTGCCCCCAACTTCTTATTTATTTTATCTACATTTTTGTATCTACATTTTGTAGGAGGAAAGACTATGTTACAGAGTGAATAGAGGAGTGGTCTCGTTCTCAAGAAAGGAGGGACTATTGTGTGTCAAGCACCATCATAAGTGCCTTTTTTCCCTCCTTCTTCTTATAAATAATAGCTTATTTAACCCTTATAACATGGCTATGAGCTAGGTACTATTATTATTGAGCAATTATATGGTAAAGTGCATAGAGTGCCCGCCCTAAGGTTTCCTCATCTGTAAAATAAACTGAAGAAGGAAATGGCAAACCACTCCAGTATCTTTGCCAAGAAAACCCCACGTGGGGTCACAAAGATTCAGACATGACTGAATAACAGATGTTATTATAATACTCATTTTATAATTGAGGAAATTCACTGTGTGACCCTGAGCAAGTCTCTTAAGCTCTCTTTGCCTGAGTTTCTTCAGTTGTAAAATATCCTAACTCTATCTATACCTTTAAATGTGGAGTATGTCCTTAACAAATTCTTGCAGAGTCAGTGATCTTAACTTTAGGTATACACATTTTAAAAAATGATAGCTGTCTTTCTTTATAATTGGTTTCATTTAGGAAGCCAAGTATTTTAGCTTATGAATTTAAAATGTTATTTTTGAAGGGTTCTATAGGCTTCATCAAACTGCCAAAGATACCCATAATAAATAAAAAATGAAGAACTCCTGTTTTAGAGTGACTGATTTCCATTGACCTTATTTTAAATCTTTAGTAAATTTAAGTGATATCATTTAAAAGAATAAGAAAAAGTTTCTTTAGCATAAAGAGGAAAAAAGGAAATAGCAAAAGAGTAGAAATATGAAGTATAAGACATAAAATAAGGATGAACACACATCTTGATTTTAGATATCAATCCTTCATTGACACATTTTTCATCCTGAGATTTCTATTTAATTTTCCCTCTCTCTCTCCACAAGTCCCCCACACTCTAACTACCACTCTCTGTCATTCTTTTTCAGCAAGAGACATATCAACTTGTGTAGTGGAAAGAGCACTGTCCTTGAAATCAATGTAGTTAGGTTGGAGTCATTGACTGAAAAAGAATTATTAGCTATGTAGCTGAGAGTGAGTCATTTAATCCCTCTAAATGTCAGTTTCTTCATCTGCAAAATGGGGATAATGGATCTGGTACTCTATACCTCAGAAGAGTTATTGTGAGAAAATCATTTTACAAACCTTAAATCACTTTGTAATGATTACTTAATATAAAGAATTTGGATGTTCTGCCACTTGGTGCATATATATTTAGTATTGATATTACTTCATTGTCTAGTGTACATTTTTTGGCAAAATATAATCCTGACCATAGACCTAGAAGCAATAGACCACTCAACTAGACCCATTTAACCAGGAATTAGTGAAGCTCTATCTTCCTCAAAGCACTCTCACAAGCCAGTCATGTAATTCACAGTTCAATCCCCAGATACCACTTGTCAATATTTCTATCCATTGAGGTATCTTCCATTACCAAATTGGTAAGTAATTTAAATCTGTCTACATAATTGCTTCTCCCAAAGCAGGAGGTGAACTGGGCAAAATAAATTCTCAAGAGACAGGACTTCATAAGCAAGCAATCATTGGGCTAGCAGAGGAAGGGGATATTAGACACTAAAGCCTCGACCTTTAGTAGAGACACAACTTGTTCAAAATTAATCCAGCCATGTTACCTATTATTGATGTCCATAATGTTAGCACTATGCTGGAGCCAACTTTAATTAGAACCTCTTGAGAATGCTATCCATAATGCTGTCTACTCAGCAGTTCTATGTTGCTGCTGGTGCTCACAGTAAGTGAATACTATGCTGATAAGCATAAATAACATTTTCTGCATGAGGAAACCAAGGCATACCTTTTTGTTGATAACACAACTTAGAAAACTTTAGAATATCAACTAAAAAATTGAATATAAACAAAGCAATATTGTATGCAGTAATAAGAATTGTTTTAAAAAAAAACAACTTTGAGTGACTAAGTCATTTTCATTATTATAAATACCCAAATTAACTACAAAGGGCATCTGTATCTAGAGAAAGAACTGATAAATAGAAGTATGTATAGAATGATTCTTTTATATATATGTGTGTGTATATCTATATCTATCAATCTATTTATGTCTAATGGTAGCCATATCTAGGGCTGGGAGGAGGGAAAAAGGGAAGAAAAAAATTTACATAACTTTATATTTAAAAAAGAATAGCAAGTTGTACATAGTAGATTTGCTGTTTCATGTGCAATCACTTATTTTTGATTCTACTATATTATGAAAATGATTGTTTTATTCCACAAATTAAAAATAAAACACATCTTAAAGAGTAAAAGCACATTGGTAAGATAGGCTACAAAATAAAACCATATAAACCATTATCTTTTCTATATATCACCAACTAAACCCAGCAAGAAGACATAGAAAAAGAAATTCTTTTTGAAATAACTATAGAAATTATAAAATATTTGGGATTATTATCTGCAAGATAAACATAGGGACTGAATGAACACAACTAGGAATAACAGATCTCAAACTATACTACAAAGTAGTAATCTTTAAAACTATTTGGTATTGGTTAAAAGTTTGTCAAAAGAATAGATTAAGAATACAAAATCCTGAAGTCATAAAACATAGTAATATATGTTTGATAAACCCCCAAAACATTAACTAACAAGCTAAAGAAAATATATCAAAACTACCAGAAAAGATTGAAAGCTTTTTGACAGAAATTAGGCTTAAACTGAACTCTCGTGCCATATACCAAAATAATCTCCTAATGGATATATGACCCTATTAACATAAAAGGTTGAAGTATAATTGTTAGGTCAGGGTAGCAAGGTATAGACAGGGCACTAATTTATACTAAGAAAATTGACAGCGACAATTAATTTGTCCCCAGTTGTGGATTGCCCTGGTGATTTTACTCTACCCATTTATAATTGATGTGAAGTTAGGGGGCAAGAGAGTACAGATTGGAAGAAAGGAAAGACACATTTCACAACTAAGGAGAAGGAAGGTGATCTTTATCACATAAGAGATAAAAAGGATAGCAGGAGACAAAATAAAAGCTTGAGTGCATAAAATGGAAAAGTTCTACACAAAATTAATGTAGTTAAAATTATAGTCAATTAGACAAAACATTTTCAGAACAGTAAAATCATATATTTAAGTTATATATTTGTATACACAAATGTATAAGAACAAGATCCATGCCTCAATTGGTAAAATATGAAAGGATATGAACAGAGTTCTCAAAAAAGGCAAACTATCAATAATAGCAACAACAACATAATAATAATATATCCAAAATCATGATTAACAGAAATACAAATTAAAATGACTATAAAGGTTTACCTGTTACCCTTTGCACTGACAAAAATTATTTAACTATATAAAATGGCAATTGTTAGAAGGGCTAGATGTGTTTAGGGAAGACTGATACCTCTCGTATGAGAGCTGCTAAATCTTTTTCAGGACTGCTTTCCACTTTTGGTATCTATCTGATCCACCTAATTCTCACCTGTTGCTCCAAGAAACTGTAGCATGCACACTTTGGTAAACCATTTCAGCAGATGAGCTAAACCAATTTGGGGGTAACCAAGGGGTGTCAAAGCCTATGGTGAGTTGTGAGATTTCCAACTCAAACATATGAAGACTTCTGGTGGAATGGGCAGATGAGAACAATCTGTTTCAACCATCATGAAGGCATGTAAAGCAGATGCTCTGGAGTGCTTATGTGGAGTTATCCACTGCATCTCAAACCCTCACCAATTGTCTTAACTCTGTCCTGCCACTGGACAGTAATGATTCTGGAAGAGCAAAGCCAAGAATTTCATACAACTCTACCTCACTTAAGTGAGTTTAGGTATAAATCAAAAATCCTCACCGATAATATTTTACCATTTCTCCCTATCTGAAAATCCTATGGCAGTGGATGAGTGATGAAACAGTAGAAGAAGATGCATAGGAAGTTGTAGTCAGAGCCCTGCACACAGGTAGCCAGGCAATAGGACCATCTTCTCACTGGAAGCAACAGTGATATTCAGCAGCCTTTGGGTGTCTGAGCAGCCTTTAAGAATTTCAGTACTCACCTTTTGGTGAGAGGAAGGAAAAAATGCCCTAAAATTGTTTACTCAATCTGGCCTGATTACCATAGTAGACAAAGATTTCACCCTGCCAAAAAACAGAAGCAGCAGAAGCAAAAACACAACAACAAAATATACAAAAACATCTCAGTATAACATATTGTTCATGTATTCATATCATAACATTATTTTAGCCATTTGGTATGCATTCCTATGTTGCCAACATTATTTTTACTTTTGATAATAAAGCTTCTGATAACTGTCATTTTATCATCGTGTCATTGAAAATACACCCTTATAATTCATAGGAATTCAAGCTTTAAGAAATGCCTAATGTTTACTAATATGGAATGTAGTCAATCATTTGTTTTTTAGGATTTCTGGAAAGATTAGCTCTTTTAAAAATATCACTATTTGCAAGTCATTTTCTGAACTGCAGATCAGATATAATATTTCTGTTCTCTAGAATGTGCTTCTTGATATATCATACAGTCCAAGTGACATGTTAGGATTCTCAAGGACAATACCTAGAGCATGTTTGTTTCCTTAAGCTGCAGTGGTAAAATTTCCATCTTGACTCCCTAGTGACTGAAGTTAAGAGAAGCAATTGTTAATGTCTGAGGAAAATAGAGGGTTTCTCACATTTGACCTCATATAGCACAGTGCTGAATTCATGACCGGTTTAGGAAGGACTTGGACATATCGGAGAATGTTCAGAGGAAGGGAAGAGAAAGAATGGAGGACACTGAATCCATTCCTTGAAAGGAGAAATGGGAAGAAGTGGGGAGGCTTGACTTAGAAAATGGAAAACTTAGAGAGTGAGGTTGAAAAAAAGGGTTAGCTATCATGTGTAAAAGGGATAAGGTTTGGGTTTTTGTTTGCTGGTTTGTTTGTTTGGTTCCAGAGGGCAGAATAATCAAGAGGTGGATGCTGAAAGAGAAAAATTTACTCTTGCTGTCAGGAGAAAATCCCCCCATTTAGAGTTGTCAAATAATGGAACAGGCTACTGAAGAGGGTAAGTGGATACTTCACTTTTGGACCTCTTTAAGTAAACATTACATGACTACTTTATGTATATATGTATATATATATATACATATATATACATATATATATGTATATATAATGTATATGTATATGTATGTATGTATGTATTGTTGTGGGGATTCCTATTCAAGTATGAGTTGTGCACTTCCCTCTATTTCTTGATACCAGGTAAAACAGTACTGTTTATTAGAGCCTAGTTATTTGATCCTGTCTCATAGAATTGGACCAAAAAGAAACATCAGAAAAAAATGAAACACCTATGTTTGTGTGTGTGTGCCCTTGCACACATTTCTAAATTTGTATGTAATTTCAAGAATAAAATATAAATTAGTTATCTTCTTTACTAACCATAAGTTATAGCAAACAATATCTGAATAAAAAAGCAAAGAGAATCAAAACTAAGAACTAGGAGTGTTTTTTTTCCCTCTTTTATTGAACTGGTAATAAATTTTATTGTGCCTTACTCTCCTTTATGCATATATTCTCAGTTATAATTAAATAGTAGAAGTTCCAGTTATAATTCCATATTAACATTGTTTTATTCCTCATAACTCTGCTTAGAGTATTAAGCAAACCTTCTGAAACCAAATCTTGGTTTTTTTAAGTGTTTTTCCCCCTGTCAAACTAGAATCTCCTTGAACTTCCCTCTGAATCTAGACATTTTTTTTTCTCTTCTCCTGTAGCCAGTCTCTTTTCAAATTAAAAAAAAATCTCTTCTCTTCTTCGAACTGGCAGAAAATTTTCCAGCTGAGCTTTTGACTTAACTTACTGTCATATTTCGTCATTCTAATCAACTTCCTCAGGCAGACATTGGGTGGATGATTTAGCTTTCCTATAGATTGTTTTTAATTTATGGTCATCTGCTTCTCCTCTGTCAAACTGAACATAGATATTGCATTAGGTACTATCTATGTGTTTTTCTTTTGAATCATGTCATCTTTTATAGACTATTCATTCATCTTTTTTCTTGCTTATGTTCTTGCTATCAATTTTTAATTGTATTTACAAAACACTTTAGGTAGTGTATTTCCTTTTAGGTTATGGATTTATAATGAGGAAAAGTGTTGCCAGGTATGCAATTACTGTGCCTTTGGTTAAAACTATAAGTTCTGCTCACTGCAACTCCCTGAGATTATGGCCATTTTCATGCAATTATTCATTTTTAACAAAATATTGAATCGTTTAATTCAACATAAATAAAAATAAGGAAGTGTAAATGCTAGATAAGTAAAAACAGAAATATATATATATATATATGTATATTGAAAATGTATATATGGAGCACAATTAAAAGGAAATGAAATTATGTGGTATCTTATTCACAATAATAAACAGTTAATCTCAAGACTTCCTCTCTTTTTTCTTCATGGCTTTAAGGAAATACATTTTAACTCTTTTACTCATTCTCTTTAAGGATAAGAATTCCCATGACTTTTTCATAGCTTCTCCATTCTTAGAATCCCTGTAGCTTATTTCACAGTGATGGATATCTTATTTATCAATTTTTCCTTTGCTTGGTTCTTGAAGTGATACACTAGAGATTTTTTTGCCCTCTTACTTCAAAGCTCATTTTTTAAAAAATTTCCATGTATCTTGGCAAAAGTTGTAAGAAAGGGAAGAGTTACAGAAATCCAATGTACTAGACTAGTTCAACAGCAATATGGATCCCTTAATATCTTTTCTTTAATCAGGAGTAATTTTTCCATCTTAAAGAAAGATGTTACCCCTTTGATGTTTGCATTTTTTTTCAATAGGAAGGAAGTGATTTTTTCATCTTAAATAAAAGGCTATTCCCACTCAAATATTTCCTCACATTTTTCTTAATTTAAAAGGGGATAATATTCTTTTTCTTTTTCAAAGAAAAAAAAAACTACCTACCTTCTGTCATTTGACATTTCTCACAATTTTTATAATGTTAAATAGAAGTCATAAGATACTCTTTTATTAATGTAATATTTGCAACTTTTAACTCAAACTGTTTTAGCAGAAAACTTTTTCTTATAATTCAACTTTACCAGAAAACATTTTCAAACACACACACACACACACACACACACACACACACACACACACACACAAAGGTATTATCCATGGCTATCTGCTTTTGCATACATACATTATCAATGAATATGTCTTTTAACAAAAATAAGCAATTTAGGGGTTTTTATTTTTAATAGTGCGGTTGGGATTGGCTGTTCTCTTGAATACCATAGTTTGCTTTTACCATGCATTTTTTCCCTGCTTACATATATTCCTCTTGTGCCCTCTGCCCCTAGATGATACTTTCCTTGAAAAGAGAATCTGTCTCTTTTCATACTTGTTTCACCAGAACCTAGCAAAGAAACCCACAAAAAGAATGCCCTCAATAAGCATTGGTTGGGTTGAATTGAATTGGATTCTCTTGATGAGGATTGTTGTTTTAAACTATCCAATTTCCCCTTCATGCACAAAAAGAATAGGAGAGAGAAAATTACTTATAGTTGATACTCATCAATGCCTATTGATGATGAGAATCAGGTGATAATATTGCTTGGATAGCATGAATCTGGGCAGCTGCCATGTCATCTCTGTTCCTCTCCCTGGGGGATCAATGCGGAGAAACTCCAAGTCTATCAGCATCATTTTGACTAAACAAAATTTCAAGGATCACTGATAACCATTTAAATTGTAAACAGAAGTAGTATTACATAAAAACATTGATATGTGAGGTGATCTTCAGTTCTTCAAACTATTTTGCAGGGGGAAAAATTAGCTACAAACCCCTAAGCACACTTAAAACTGTTGTTTACAGAATACTCTTAAACATACTTTGAATTCTCAGAGCTATGTGGCAATGTACAAAGCTATGCGTGAAAGTCTCCCTGACATTAAAAAATTGTCTAATTGCCTTATGTCCTGGCTTTTTGAGAAATCAAGTGTGACTTACTTTATAGTATCCAAATGTTATATTTAAAATTAACTTTAGGAGTTTCAGCTTCTAAGAAATATATCCATTTAGGAATTAACAAGAAAGATTAGAAATTTGCATACTATGATAGAAAAAGCAATGACTGGACTGAGTGAACTAGGTTTTAAATCCTATTTCTGACCTTCCCTCTATGATCTTGGAAAAGTCATTTTACTGCTTATTTCATCATATGTAAAATGAAAAGATTGCATTATATGCCTCCTTTGACCATCTTTCGCTCTAATTCTATGATGCACTCACTATCTTCATATAGTGATTTTGTCTCATTTTAAAAAGAATATTGAGCTTAATCTGGCATTTGATCAGGACTTGGAGATCTCAACCCATCTTCTATTTTGTAGGTCCTAGTTCTTTTCTTGATTCTGCTTCTCTACCTTTTTCTAACCTTGATAACCAGCTATTTCTAATTATCCTGACCTCTCTCCCTATCTACATACTCTTATTCATTATTTACTCAATCTGAATTCAATACATTTCTTTTAAACTGGCCCCAACTCTAATATTCTCCACCTCTTTCTCCCCCTCTTTCCCCCTGTTTCTTTCTCCCCCCTCTTTCCTCTCCTTCTCTCTCTCCTTCCCCCCTCTCTCTGTCTCTCTATCTCTGTCTCTCTGTGTCTCTGTCTCTCTCTGTCTTTCTCTGTGTCTCTTATCCCTCCCTCCTCCTTCCGCCTTTCTTTTCCTCCCCTCTGACTCATATTCTGGCCATTGTTTTTCTTATTCCTTGTCCTTTGTTCCAAATTTAGTTCCAAAGCTTGTGTGATAATTAATTGCTCTTAATTGTTAGGTATGGACTGATCACTAAGTTTTGCCTTACCATTATCGGTATGAGTCAATCAACCAACAAGTATTTTTAAAGGACCTACCATGTACCAGGCATGGTGCTAGACACTGAAATAAATAAAATTAATGAAATAGCCTCTCCTTTCAGAGAGTTTATATTCTAACAAAGAGTCAGTCAGCAACCCTTTATTAAATCCCTACTACTATTCTAAGGCACTGTTCTAAGTAGTGAGAATACAAAGAAAATCACTTAAAAGTCCCATCTCCCAAGAATCTCACAGTCTAATAGGAAACAAAGACATATGAATGTGTGTGTGGGGGGGGGGTTAAATACAAAATAGTTTGAAAGGGAGGGCATTTGTGATTGAAGAGATTGGGAAAACCTTCATATATTTAAAAAAAAAAGGTGATACTTAAGTTGTGCCTTGAAGAAAGGGATTCTTTTAGATGAAAGGAAGAAGGAAGTAAAAGCCCAAAAGAAAGCTGGGCTAAAGGCAGACATTGTAGATTGAGGGATATAAAAGACAGTTTGACTGGGTTAGAGTTGAGACTGGATGTAATGTACAGTGAGGCTAAAAAGATTGATTAGATCTAAGTTGAGAAAGGCTTCAAAATTTTGAATCCCTGGTGCTTAGCATAGTGCCTGCTATATAGTAAGTACTTAATAAATTCTTACTTGGTCAATCCTAGATCCTTCTCTTCTAAAGCAGTTTAACACATTCAAGTCTGCAGTTGTATAAAGTCACTGACATTAATACAGAAAATAGGCTGGTACTAAGAAGCTTGAGGAAGGGAGAAGAGTTAGTAGTCAATTACAATAACCAAAGGGAGAGATGATTAGGGATTGGCCTTAACTAATAACTGTTTATAGAGAGATAAGTTGTTAAAGGAATAATACCAAGATTTAAATTGGATATGGATTGGATATAGATTAGTAACAGATTACATATGGAGGATAATGAAGAATAGTAGTACCAAAGTCACTAATACAGGAGACTGGAAGAATGACACTCTATATCAACATTGAGGTTTGCACATAATAGATGTTTAATGAATGCTTTCAATATTAGGTTATTTCAATCCTTTGCCAATTTGAATATATACATCAAAAATTTTGGCGGCACCAGCCAAGTTTCAGTAGTTTATGGAAAAAGTAATAGAACCCATGAGCTACCTAGAAGAGTGATACAGCTACAAGAGCCCTTTGTCTTTGGAAAGACCTTACAATCATAAAAGGGAAAAATAATCAAAGTTAGAGACCCACTAGAATTAGCTTGTCTGCAACTGTCAAACAAGTACCCAGTTATAGAAATATTCTGTTAAGTATATGGGGCACATAAAGTCACAAGAGGGAGCAAACAAACACTGAATCAGTGAAGAAATCTTGACTCTTTGTTCACATTCAATGAACCTCAATGAAGTGAAGAATTTTCTAAAATTTGGAGGCTATTATCAAAAACTTGTGAAGAAGTATGCTGCTTTTGTTGTCATTCAATGATCTTACTCATGAATATGTTGCAAAAGCAGAAGGGCAAAATAAGTCATCCTACTCTGACTTCTCTGATACTATTTGGAAACATTTGGGATAAGAATTGGATAAACAAAAGATTTAGCCATTTGCCTCATTCATTCACATGTGTTTGTCTGTACATATTTTCCTAAGAGCAATTTTAACTTTGGTCTATGGTTCCAATGTAATCGCATATTATACTATGTTGAAGCACATTAACATCTGTAACTCTTATTAGTGTTTCAAATAGTTTTTCTCCCCAAGTAAATTCTAATGATTTTCTTCAACTACTCCCTTAACATCATTTTAACACTAGTATTTTCCTTTCCTTAGTGATTGATATTATATTGTTCTCATTTTTTGAAATCTTCATTCTATTTAGAATTCTAAAATGACCTAAATTCTCTGGTAATTTAACATTTATTTTCTTCAAATTTCTGTTATTACTTCATACTTCCCAATATTCAAAATAGCATTTTATAAAATATTTTCAACATCTTTATCATCTAGGTCATATTGTAGTCACTTTAATCATCTTTATGATTCTGAATTGCTAAACACCAGTGTTCTAGACATGTATCTGAACTAATCATATTAACATCCAAATTTACACATAATTATATTAAATTATAAATACTAATTCTTATATATTCAAATAATCACAAATATATCACATAAAATGCCCTGGCTGGTATTTGAAAATATCAGAAAAATATTTTAAAAATCAATTTTTTTTCTTTGTAAGTACTTATGTCTCTCAGCATCTAATAATTTCCAGATAAAAACTGGATTCCAGATAAACCCTCAAATAGATTCTTATCAATGTGAAAGTCCTCCAAAAAACTTTGCAGTATAGAACATGCTGCAAATGTAGAGCATAGGGGAGAAGGGGATATATCCTAGAGGATGTACTCCCAAAATGTAATAGTGGTGATAACTGCCAAAGGCAATGAAGCAAATTATCACCTGTTGTGCAGGTCATGTTGACCATTATTAAATCTCTGGGTTGGCCTACTCATTACATCTGGCTTTTTGTACTAGCAGTCCTAGATTTCCAGAGACAATTCACCATTACATATTTGCAGACAATTATTTCTTAATGAAATAAGATAAATAATTTTGAAGGGAAATATACTCACCTTATTCTCCATTCTCATTCTTGAGCCCTTACAGATAAGATCTTTATGATTTCAACAACTTGCAGTGCTGCACATGGAAATGGTGCATGACTTTAAACACAAACCATTTACTCATAATAATTTCACTTTTAGATCTTAAGCATCACCATTTACTTAGCAATAAGGCAAAAGAAATAATACTAACATCATATTGTTTTTCAGTCATGCGTGACTCTTTGTGACCCAATTTGAGTCAAAAAATACTGGAGTGGTTTGCTATTTCCTTCTCTAGTTTATTTTACAAATGAGGAAACTTAGGTAAACACAGTTAAGTGACTTGCCCAGGGTCACACATCTAGTAAGTATCTGAAGCCTAATTTGAACTCAAGAAGAAGAATCTTCCTGACAATAACAATAACAATAATGATGATGATAATAAAACTGATCTTTCACAAATGTTAATAGGTAATCTAATTACCTCAAAAGTCTTTAATTTGTTAGATATACAAGCATAGTATTGCCATCTTATGATACCAAAAGGACTAAGTTCTAAATTCATTAAATAATTTTGGCTAAACGAAAATCCTTCATTTATGCATATTTACAAAACAAACAAAATAACTAAATTGTATTTGGTAAACATGTGTTCTTATTATGTACCTTTATGGATATATATAATCTGAAGATCATTGAATAAACTCATCTCTAGGTTCATCTATGAAAGACTTTCATCTTTCAATGATTCTTTAATTAGCTTAATAAATGCATTTCAATGACTTTTTGTATGAGAATCTCTAGTCCTGAATTTTGTTTGAACAAATCAGATTTCTTTTTGTAATCAACAAACAACAAATATAGTTGCATTTTGTTTTTTTTCATACCTTTCAGTCAATTGTATAATTGCAAAAATATTATTTGCTGTAGAGAATTGTATGCAAATGCTTCTGTTCTCATTTCAGATTTTTATTGAGGATAGCCTTGATAAGTGCATAAACTCTCCTTATGAAGATTTTACACATATGAAAAAAATGAACATAATTCCATAACCTTCTTTCCCCTGTGATAAGTATGAACTTTCCCCACTCTTCTAGAATTATCCCATCTTTGAGACATCTGAAAAAAATGATCAAAGTGTGCTTTCAGGCTGTGTCAAGTAAAAAGAAAAAGTTTATTAAGCTTTTACTTTGTTCCAGGAACTGTACTAAGTGTTGGAGGTACAAAGAAAGGAAACAAAAAAGGATTTGCTTTCAGGTACTTCACAGCCCAATGGAGACCACAACATGCACACAACTGTGACAAACAAGTGTATGTGTGTGTATATATGTATATATATATATATATATATGTGTGTGTGTGTGTGTGTGTGTGTGTGTGTGTGTATAAACAAGTATATAAAACATGTATGTATGTGTATGAAGAGCCAAGTTACAAAAGGCTTTAAATTTCTTTTTTTTTTTATTTGCAAAACATATGTATGGGTAATTCTTCAACGTTAACCCTTACAAAGCTTTCTGTTACAAATTTTTCCTTCCTACTCCCCACCCCTCCCCTAGATGGCAGGATATCCACTACATGTTAATTATGTTAAAATACTTGACAAATCGAATGTAGGTATACATATTTCCACACATCATTGTTGTGCAAGAAAAATCATATCTACCAGAAAGAAATATCAATGCAAGCAAACATCAATCGAGAGCATGAAAATGTTATGTTGTGGTCCATATTTCACATCCCTCTCTCTGGGTGTATATGGCTTTCTTCAGTGAACAATTGGAAGTAGTTTGAAACATTTCATTGTTGAAGAGAGCCATGTCCATCAGAATTGATCATCATATAGTATTGTTGTTGCTGTGTTTAATGATCTCCTGGTTCTGCTCATTTCACTCAGCATCAGTTCATGCAAGTCTCTCCAGGCCTCTCTGAAATCATCCTGCTGGTCGTTTCTTACAGAACAATAATATTCCATAACATTTATATACCATAATTTATTCAGCCATTCTCCAATTGATGGGCATCCATTCAGTTTCCAGTTTCTAGCCACTACAAAAAGGGCTGCCACAAACATTCTTGCACATATGGGGCCCTTTCCTTCAAAAGGCTTTAAATTTCAAAGAAAGGATATTATAATTTGTCCTGGAGGTAATGGCAGCCACCTGAATTTATTTAATGGGCTAAGATTCTTTTGAGAAGTCAGACTAGGTCATCTTTTGCCTCAATTCTTACTTGACCTTTAATCACTGAATGGGTGTTACCTCAGACAGAGATCTGGGAAAGATAACTTAACTTAAAACAACTTAAAAATGTCAAAGTTTCCATTGCACTTGGGGCCATTACCAGTCTTCCTGACCTATGTCTTGTCCCTAGGTTCAGATGGCTCTGGAGGAGAGAGTGAACTCTCTGCCCAGCTCTGCTTCACTTTGATCCAATTCACTTGCAAGTCAAGACATCCTGACCAATGATGTCATTGGTTTTCTTTGAGAAAGAAGTACAAAGAACAACAATGGGAAAGAAGGAATAACAATAACAGAGTTGCTCAATTTAAAGTTGAGTGGAGGATGGAATGGAATAGTTGGAGACTTGAGGAATAGAGATAAAACAGAAAAATGAACTAGGTGTAAAATGATAAGGGTTCAAGGATGAATTTATAAATAAAAAAGTAAGATAAATAACGGAAAAGAGAAGAAGTCTTTTGGAGAGATGAAGGACACCCATAGTAAGCATCATATAGCTAAGAAAACCTGGAAGGAGCAATATCTATAAAATCTAAGGAGAAGACAGTATCAAAGAGACAGTTATTAAGCTTATGGACCACATGCCAACAATCATTCTCTCTTTCCTATGGTGAATCTCAGCTCCATTAATTCCTTTCCATTTTTCTAAAAACTTGCTTATCTGGCTTCATTCAAAAGAAAAAGAAAAAAGCTTTTCATTCATGCCTTCTATAACAACATCTAGGCAATGATGCTCTTTCTTATCCATCATTAACAAAATCCCTGAAAAGATGTCTACCCCTAATGCTTCCACATACTCACCATCTATGATCTCCAGAACCTCTTTCATTATGGCTGCTTCCCACAACTTTCCAGAAATATTCTTACTAATGTACACAGATTATTTAATAATTGTCAAATCTAATTATAATTTTCAGTCTCAATTTTTCTTAGCCCCTTTCTAGCATTTGATGTTCTTGTCCTTTGTGGGAAATCCTCTTATCCCTTTATTTCATGTCTCTATAGGATCCAATCTTGTATGTTCTATGAACCTATTCAAACTCAAACTTTCTAAAATGAGCTTATTTTTCTCTCCCAAATCTCCTTATTCTTCTAATTGTACTAGGTGGTGCTTATATTAGCATCAGAACACAGTATTTACTAGTCTCCAAAGTTCAGAAATTCAGATTTATACCTGACTTCTTACTTTCTCCCTCACTTCTCTTTTGCAGTCATTTACTAACTCTGCCAGTTCTGCCTCATAAAGATACTTTGTATTCATTTTCTTCTATTCCACTACTATAATATCAATCCAGGTTTTACTGTAGACTTATTGTTATGACTTCTTAATGTTGTTTGATGTTTTAATGTTGCCCTGCACTATTCTCTCCTTCAGTCTTTCTTCATAATTGCTGCCAGCATGTTACCAGTCAAAACCATGCAGTGGCTCCCTATAGTCACATCAATAAAGCTTAAATTCTTTTGTCTGATATTTGTGGTTCTCTGTAATCTGGTACCATCCTCTACTTGCAGTCTATTCTAATATCATTGCTCTCTAAATATTATAAATTCTAAAAAAAACCTCCAACAACAACAAAACTGAACCATCCACTCAGCCATGATATCTCTCTGCCTTTGTTCACATTCTTCCTTATGCCTGGGATATTCTTCTTCCCATCCTTTTAAGCCAACTGTTAATGCAAGCCTCTCTCTGATCACTTCTGCCCCTTGGTGAGTAATGCCCTTCCCTTCCACTTCTCCTCCCCTCTCCAATCCTTATGTAATACTTTGTCAATAGCTGTTTTCATTCCATACATTTTTTAATTACTAGGCTATAAATAAGATCCATAAGGACATGAATTTTATCTAAACCCCAGTATCACTTTTTATGTTAACACATAGGACTTTTAACTCAGAAGACATTTAAGCATATTTATTGGATTGATTGTTAATTAGAATTGAAAGATTCTTCAATAAGAGAAGTCAAATTCTTATTATTTTGAATGCTAATATATAAAGAAGCATAAGTATTTGAACAAGGAATATCATTTCACTAATAGATAGCTAGGTAATACTTTTGTACATGAATTCAAGCAGCACTTTAGGAATAGCCCAAGAAAATTTCAAAAAGACAAATATTGTTTTTCTTTTCCCTTCACTGAAGAAAATCTGTAATTTTGTACTTTATTTTTTCATAAAAAGACTGTTCATGTTATGTATGTTAATATGTCAAGCATGTGGGAAAAAGTGAGGTACTGGCGAATAATCCTGTTAAGTTTTCTATTTGTAATGAATGTTGAATATCAAGTGAACTTGAGTACAGCCACTTGGGAATACTTAACAAAACTCAAACTAACTGAAAAACAATGGTTTATAATGGAAATGTTTGTATTCCAAATAGAAAATGTGCAGATTTTAGTTTTCGAAATCCTAGATTCATAGTTTTTGGAACATGAAAACCCCTTTAGAGGTCACATAATCCATCTCCTTTATGTTACAGATAAAGAAAAAGAAAAAAGACAGAATAAGTGATTTATCCAAGATCATACAGGAGGAGTAAAGATTTGCACTCCACTCCAATGCCTTCATATTGTCTTTTTTCAGTTCAATGGTTTTATATTTTAGGATTTCAGAAGTATAGCTAATACTCCATAGACCAACTATCTTGGGTGACTTGCATGCCACAAAATAAAGTGAACATTGAGGAAACGTTAATGAATCTTCTTGACATCACTATAGATAGGTATACACACATACATATAAAACATTTCAAGGTTTTATAAGGTGTTTTACATATGTTATTTCATTTGTAATATTCACAACAACCCTGAAAGGGTAATGGTATTGTTTTCTCTATTTTACAGATGTTGAAAGTGAAGCTGTGAGAGGTTAAATGATTTGTCCAGGATCCCACAGCTAGTAAGTATCTGATTCAGGATTTGAATTGAAGTCTTTCTGTTAACAAGATTAATATCTTAACCACAAATTCATACTGCCTTAGAGAATCCATAAAGCTTTTTTTCTCATATTCATCTCTCTCATTTTAACATATCCTTATTGAATCCCATAGGAGCACTGATAATTTGAAAAGAATGAAATAGATATGAAATAATAAGTGGAGAGTGAGTATGAGATCTGGTCTGGAATGAGGATTTCTAGTGTTTCTACCCCCAATATACACTTCCATTACTCACTGAGGAGGGGGAGATTGGAGAAAACACCAAAGGAGAAGGCATGAAGTATCTATGAGAGAGCCAGGTTTCAGTTACAGCAAACAAGAAGAAAACAAAAGATGAAAAATATTTTTAGGATAAAGGAATGGATGTCCATCAGTTGGGAAATGCCTGAATAAGTTATGGTATGTGAATGTAATAGAAAATTATTGTTTTATATGAAAAGATGAGCAGGTTGATTTCAGAAAAGCCTGGAAAGTCTTACATGAACTGATATTTTGATCAATTTTAATGAACTTGACTCCTTCCCACAGTGAAGTGATTCAGCACAATTCCAATATACTTGTGATGGAGAGAGCCATCCACATCCAGAGTGAAGACCATGAAGACTGAATGTGGATCACAGAACAGTTTTTTCCACTTTATTATTATTTTTTTTGCTTGTTTTTTTTCTCTTTCTCATTTTTCCCTTTTGATATGATTTTTCTTGTGCAACATGCTAAATGTGGAAATATCTTTAACCTATATTGGATTACTTGCTGTCCAGAGGAGAGGAAAGGTATGAAGTATGAGAAAAAATTTGGAATACAAGGTTTTTTGAGAGTGAATATTGAAAACTATCTTTGCACATATTTTGAAAAAAACAAAAGCTATTATTACTTTTTTAAAAAGGATAAGGGGACTGATGAGGAATATGCCAAAAGAAGAATGGAAGGAAAAGAGACAGGCTGGGGGAGACTAAGGATGAGCAGTTAGACAATGATAAGATAATTGTAAAAGGGGGTCTGAATTATATTCCTCAGTTGTAGTGTGATGCAAAGGGACAATGCAACTGGTGATGCTGCCTCAATATGGACTTAAATTAAGTTGAATACTTGTAAGCTCTAGGATGGAGGGCATAAACCTATATATAGAGGGATTTTCAAGGTAATAACAATTGCTAGTTATTATAAATAATACTTTAAATATTACAAAGCATTGCACATATAATATCTCATTTGATTCTGACGACTATAATGTGCTATTATTTTTTCCCACTTAAAAAATTAGGAAATGGAAGTTCCTTCACTTAGCAGAGAAGTAATTTGCTCTGTTTAACAAAGCTAGTAAAAAGCATCTAAGATGAAATTTGAACCATTTCTTCCTCATTCCAAGAACAATTCATGGCACTGTGCTTTCTCTTTTTCAATGAAGAAAATAAAGTGCCCAATTGGTTCAGATATTAAACAAAAATATTTTATTAGATGTACACCCTTAGACTAAAGTCAATTAGTCAGTTTAAAGTCATTTCTGTTTCAGCCAGAAACCCTGAGGGTCTTTCCCTTCCAAATTGATTGATTGATTTCAATTTTTGGGGGGCTAGGAAAAAGAGGCCATTCTTTGCCTCAATTATTGCCTAGCCTTAATCACTGAATAAATGTGACCTCAGTCAAACTGAGACCTATCCACAATCTTAGCTTAAAAAAGGTGAAGATATCCCACTGCATCCAGGGTCATCTATATCTGGCTACTGGATTCAAATGGCTCTGGAAGGAAAAGTGAGGCAGGTGATCTTGCACAGATCTCCCTCACTTAAATCCAACTTTAGGTCATGGAATCACCTCCATGATGTCATGGTCTTCTTTGATAATAAGGACAAGCAACAACATTTATTGAGCACCCACTATGTGCTAGGCATTACACAAAGCCCTGGGGAATTAAAAAAAAAAGAAAGAGAGAAAGAGTCCTTCTCTCAAGGAGCTCACATGGGAAGACAATATGAAAACAACTATATACAAAGTCAGAATTCAATGTAAGCTAAGTCAAAGAGCAGAACCAGTGGGTGGCAGATAATCAGTTATCTTACTTAAGGAATCTTACTGAGAGGAAAAGATAACTTGCCTATTACACAGCTTTTCCCCTGATGATTAAATGAGGGTTTTATTGGAATTCAGTAGTAAGCTGGTAAATGTTTAACAAACAGCCTTCTGTGGAGAAAATTATATTCAAAACACACTTTTAAGCTTAATCTGTTATTAACATTTTCCCCATAACTTTCTAAAGTCTAGGCAATCAACAAAACAATAATTCAAGCTCTGATTTGTGGTTTGGTGATTTTGGAGGTGTAAATGCACACAGTGAAAATTTAAAAGCATCTAGCATATCCCTGCCTTGGAGGTAGATGGAGTGAGAGAATAGAATGCATGGAGAATGTAGATAGTAGAAAAACTAGAGTCAGAGAAGGGGGATACAAGTAGAAAAATGGTTTAATGTTTTCTGGGAAGAAGAGTTAAAGAGGAACTGAACAAATTTATTGTGAGTATTGTTTCTAGGTTTGGGCTTTTTTATTACAAATTTTCTTCTAATACTTTCTTCTAAGATTCAGTCCTTTTCAATTCCTGAGCTTTATATAGATTGTTAGTCCCAAAGACTACTAATTCTAAAATCAAGAACATTAGCCCCTGACCTTCAGTGTTCCTTAATCACTATCATCTGAATGTTTCTACCATTACAAAGAAGAGTTCTCTCTCTTTCCTTTGCTTTGAAGTCTCCTGTGTTTCTGAGTATGGAAGTGAAATCATTTTTAAAGTTCTCTCCAGGCTTGGTTTTCTTTCTTATACAAAATACCATAGACAAAGCAAAATTGAGTTTCTTTAAAACATTTTTTTGGCTTTTGGAGTTAAAGCAAAAGACTCCTGACCAAAATCTTGGAAACCACCAGCTTTATGACACAAGTAAGGTAAATGTATCAGCAAAATCAAATATGTCTCATATATATAAATTGAAAATAACTGTATACCCTGTAGACACAAAACCTTTTTGTTCATGTATATGAAAGAAAATGTGTGTTTTTTCATAACTGGCTTTTGATTATAATTATAAGAATATATCACAGATTCATAAATTGAAAGGTTTCCAAAGATACTTTCTGATCCTGAGAGACCTCAGGATTATGCACATTAGTTATAGACTATAGGGTTTTTTGTTTGTTTGTTTGTTTTGTTTTTGCAGTTTCAATCTTTTGTGATCAAAAAAGATCTAATAATAAATTTACAAGACACTATTTCACTTGCACTACCATCACAATAGTATAATAAAGATAACTGACCCTGAAGTGAGGAGAATGCAAATTCAACCTCATCTTTTGACAAATAGAAGTTCTGTGACCCTGGATGAATTATTTAATTTTCTAGAACTTTAGGCAGATCTCTAAGACTATAAATTGCAAAGAAAGATTCAACATTCCCTATTGATAGGGGGCAGATGTTTTTTCATCTAATGAGTTCTCTGTACAAAGAAAATTGCAGCTCCAATCCCTTATACCAGAAGAGCATGTATGAAATACTTTAAATTAATAATAATATTTATCATAACCCTTCCTTTACTAAAGCACAATTTATCAAATCCTATCTGAAGATTGATAACAAAAAGGATTTTCTCTCTTTCAATCTTTCTCTTTCTTTCTCCATTCCTCTCTCCCTCTCAACATCTATAGATTTATGATAGAAACTATCTGTATATAGATATAGACAAAGATGATAGACATACATATAGATAAATAGAGCCTATAATAAATTTAATTTAATCTCAGAAAAGGAAGTTAAGCCAAAATAAACAGGAAAGAAGAGTCAGGAAGTTTTACAAATCAATTCCTTAAAAAGCAACATCTTTACAGCATATATTCTGGTGAACTTAAAATATATCTTTGACCTGAATACAAAAGGTTGCTTTATTAAAGAAATGTAACAATAAAAGGATGGCAGAGGCAGAGATTCTTTTGCAATGGGAAGAATCATTAGCAAAATAATAGAGATTACAAAAGACAGAAGAGACAATTTTGATAACATGAAATTTAAAAGCTTTTGTATGAACAAAATCAATGAAGACAGGAAAGGATGAGTAAAAGTTAAGAGTTTACTGCAGAGAAAAGTTTTTGCATCAGACATTGAAGATAAAAATTTGATATCCAAGAGATATATGAAATTGATGCAAATAAAGGATGCCAGGAGTAATTTAAATTTTTATGTCCTTGATAAAATATTCCATCTCTTGCCTCTTTTTCTTTGCATAGACTGTCTTCCCATGCCTGGAATGCTCTGCCTCTTAAAATGCCTAGATCATACATGTCCCATTTCTTGTGTCAGTTATTTCAAAAGATATTTCTTAAATTTCTCAAGTCATCAGTGCCATCGCTCATCACTATGTATTACTTTTACATGTATTCATTTATTTATTATAATATATGTATCATATTAACTTATATATTACTATGTATTTTATAATTATTATTAATTTTATAATTACTATGACTGATTTATATCATATGCATATACACATATATATGTGTATGTGTACTTTCTTTATCTGTGAACATGGTAATTCTATTCCAGAAGAATTTTAAGCTTTCTGGATATAAGGACTGTCTATTGCAGACAAAACCCTCTCAAGAAAACAGCAAACCTTGGGTGAGGCAATTGAATCAGCAGCAGAAGCTTCTGGAATAGCTCATAGATATTAAGGAAGTCATACATCTGATCAGAAGGATATTATAGGGATACCTCTACTGACATGGCATGGCTTTATTGTATTGTTCATCCATAAATTTGGGTCACAGTCCCAGGGCAAGGAGGAACAATAGAAGGGGAAGAGGAAAGGAGAATGAAATAAGTTATCTCCAATAAAAGAAGTACAGAAAAGCTTTTAAAAAGTCTGCACTAGACTGTGTTTTACACTTACTGTAGTGCAATTGAACTTTATTGCCAATCTTTTAAGTTATTTGGGCTTCAAAATTGTTTCATTGCATTCTTTTGTGGGTTCTGCAGTTCCAGAATTCAGTTGGAAGTATAAATATAAAGTTATTTGGAGGAAAATTTGGAAGAACTCAGGTGAGACCCTACCTTTTCTCCATCATCCTCTAGTGGTTTTTTTGTTTTGTTTTGTTTTAAAATGAAGGGGAACTTAGGGGATTTGGTGGAAGGGGAAATACTTGAGCCTTACTCTCATCAGAATTGGCTCATAACATCCACAATCAATGGGGTATAGAAATCTATCTTACAAAATGAGGATCAGACTGATTTCTGAAAAGCCTGGAAAGACTTACTTGAACTGATGCTGAATCAAAAGAACATTGTGCACAAAAACAACAAAAATTATGTGATAATCAACTGTGATGGTCTTGGCTCTTTTCAACAAGGTGGTGATTCAAAGCAATTCCATTAGACTTGGGATGGAAAATGCCATCTGTGTTTAGAGCAAGAACTATGAAAACTGAATGTGGATTGAAGCATAGTATTTTTTACCTTTTCGTTGTTGTTTGTTTGCTTTATTCCTTTCTTCTGGTTTCCCTTTTGACCTGATTTTTCTTTTACTACATGATAAATATGGAAGTATCTTTAATAGAATTGTATATATTTAATCTATACAAGAATGCTTGCTGTCTTGAGGAGGGAAGAGATAAAAAAGGGAGAGAGAAAAAATTGGAACACAAACGTTTTACAAAAATGAATGTTGAAAACTCCCTAGTTATGTAGTTATAAAATAAAATATTATTATAATAATGGCTTTTTATTTTTAAAAACAACTGCAAAGATGTTTTTCAACATTCATCCTTGCAAACTTTCATTACAATTTTTTTTCCCTACCTCCCCTCTCCCATAGACACCAAGTAATTCTTCTAAACATATTTCCACATTTATCATGCTGCACCATAAAAATCAGATCAAAAGGGAAAAATGAGAAAGAAAAAAATGAGCAAAAAAGCAACAACAAAAAAGCTAAAAACACTATGTTGTGATCCACATTTAATTCCCATAGCTCTCTCTCTCTCTCTCTCTCTCTCTCTCTCTCTCTCTCTCTCTCTCTCTCTCTCTTTCTCTCTCTCTCTCTCTCTCTGGATGCAGAAGATTCTCTCTATCACAATCTATTGGAATTGGCCTGAATCACCTCACTGTTGAAAAGAGCCAAATTCATCACAGTTGAACATTATGTAATCTTGTTGTTGCTATGAACAATGTTCTCTTAATTCTACTCACTTCACTTAGCATCAATCCATGTAAGTCCCTCAGCCTTCTCTGAAATCATGCTGCTTATCATTTCTTATAGAAACAGTAATATTTTATAACATTCATATACCCTAACTTATTCAGCCATTCCCCAATTGATGAGCATCCACTCAGTTTCCAGTTTCTTGCCACCACAAAAAGGGCTGCTTCAGAATTTCTGCACACATAGGTTCTTTTCCCTTTTTTATAATCTCTTTGGGATATAAGCCTAGTAGAGACACTGCTGGATCTAAGAGTATGCACAGTTTGATAACCCTTTGGACATAATTCCAAATTGATTGGATCACTTCACAATTCCACCAACAATGTATTAATGTCCCAGTTTTCCCACATTCCCTCCAACATTCATCATGATTTTTTCCCATCATCTTCACCAATCTGAGAAGAGTATAGTGGTACCACAGAGTTAGTTATTTTCTTTTGCATTTCTCTTATCAATAATGTTTTAGAGAATTTTTTCATATGATTAGACATAATGTATTTCTTCATCTGATAATTTCTGTTCATATCCTTTTACCACTTATCAATCGGAAAATGGCTTGTATTTTTATAAATTTGAGTCAATTCCCTATATATTTTAGAATAAAGCCTTTATGAAAAACTTGGATATGAAAAAATCCCAATAAAATAAAATACTATTGAAATAATCTATTTTACTTCATAAGAAGGTAGGAGCAGAAGGTAATAAGAGAAGAAGGGGGTTGACAAAAAGGAGGATGGGTTGCAGGAGATAGTCAAAAGCAAAACACTTCTGAGATTCAACTGGGTGAAAGGAGGACAGAATATGACATAAACAGAAGAAAATAAGGTAGAGGAAAATATGCAGTAATCATAACTGTTAACAAAATTTCATAATATATTTCTCTGATAAAAACTTCAATTTTCAAATATTTAAAGAGCTGAGTTAAGTTTATCAGAGTACAAGTCATTCCTCAAATGATAAATGGTCAAAGAATATGAATAGGCAGTTTTCAGATGATGTGATCAAAGCTATTTATACTCATATAAAAACATTCTAAATCATTATTGATTAGAGAAATGTAAATTGAAACAACTCTGAAGTGTCACCCCCACACCAAGACAGAAATGGAAAATTCGAAATGCTGGAGAGAAAACAGGAAAATTGAGCCAGTAATGCATAGTTGGTAGAGTTATGTGATCCAATCACAAATTTGTCAGGATTGTGGCCAAAGAACCTCAGAAATGAAAACTCTGTGATCCAGCAATGCCACTACTTGATCTGAATCCCAAAGAGATATTTTTTTCTATTTTTTCATATTTAAATTTTATTTTATTTGCAAAACATATGTATGGGTAATTCTTCAACATTAACCCTCACATAGCTTTCTGTTACAGATTTTTCCCCCCAACTCCCCACCCCTCCCCTAGATGGCAGGATATCCACTACATGTTAATTATGTTAAAATACTTGGCAAATCGAATATATGTATGCATATTTCCACACTTATCATTGTTGTGCAAGAAAAATCGTATCTACACAAAAGACATATCAGATAAAGGAAATACAATGTAAGCAAACATCAATCAAGGAGTATGAGAATGTTACGTTGTGGTCCACATTTCACATCCCTCTCTCTGGGTGTATATGGTTTTCTTCAGTGAACAATTAGAAGTGGTTTGAAACATTTCATTGTTGAAGAGAGCCATGTCCATCAGAATTGATCGTCATATAGTATTGTTGCCGTGTATAATGATCTCCTGGCTCTGATCATTTCACTCAGCATCAGTTTATGTAGGTCTCTCCAGGCCTCTCTGAAATCGTCCTGCTGGTCATTTCTTACAGAACAATAATATTCCATAACATTCATATACCATAATTTATTCAGCCACTCTCCAATTGATGGGCATCTATTCAGTTTCCAGTTTCTAGCCACTACAAAAAGGGCTGCCACAAACATTCTTGCACATGTGGGGCCCTTTCCTTCCTTTATGATTTCACCAAAGAGATATTTTTAAAAGAAAAAGAGCTATATGTACAAAAAAATTTTATAGCAGCTCTTTTAGCTGTGACAAGGAATTGGAAATTGAGGAGATGCCCATCAATTGGGGCATGGCTGAACAAATTGCAATATGTGTTTGTGACAGTATATTATTATGTGCTATAAGAAATGATGAGGACAATGACTTCAGAATAATCTTGGAAGGTTTATATGAACTGATGCAAAGTCATGAGTGGAATTAGGAAAACATTGTATATAGTAACAATATTGTAATGATGATCAACTTTGAAAGTCTTAGCTACTCTAATTAATAAAATGATCCAACACAGTTCCAAAGGACTCATGATCAAAATGCGTAGTAAGTGGCAAAGTGGAGAGAATGCTAGGCATAAATTCAGGAAGACTCATCTTCCTGAGTTAAAAATCTGATTCTAATCAGTTACTATCTGTGTAACTGTGGGCAAGTTATTAAACACTGTTTACCTCAATTTCCTCACCTGTAAAATGAGGTGGAGAAGGAAATGGCAAAATACTCTAGTATCTTTGCCAAGAAAATCCCTAATGGGGTCATGAAGAGTCAAAGACAACTGAAAATGATTGAGTAGCAATGACACTATAAAAGAGGAAGAACAAATGGACTCTAAGGGCAGGTTGAAGTATGTTTTTATCTTTTTTATTTTTTTAATTTGTTTCACATTTCTAATATGAAATATATTTTGCATGACAGCATTCTCAATGAGTGATAGAGAATGTATAGAAGGGGGAAGATTTGGAATTCAAATTTTAAAAAGATTGTTAAAAAGTTAGTAAATGAGAAAGAAAAAGGGGGTCTTTAAAAATATATATGATAGTTAAAGCACCTATGTAACAGACCCAGCTCTGATTTGAACTCAACATTTGGACTTAGGCATATCATTACAAATCCTGGCCATTCATAGTCTTTATTATGTTTAAGAGTACATGAATCTAAATGCTTAATCTACATAGCAAGGTTTTCTTCATAGGGGCTTATAATTAAACTGCTTAGGTCAAGTTGTTTTTTTGTTTTGTTTTGTTTTGTTTTGTTTTTTTGCTTTTTGCTGAGGCAATTGGGGTTAAGTGACTTGCCCAGGGTCACACAGCTGTTATGTGTCTGAGACCAGATTTGAACTCAGGTCCTCCTGACTTCAGGGCTGGTGCTCTATCCACTGCGCCACCTAGCTGCCCCAAGTTGTTTTTTTTTTTAAAGAAAAAAATTGTTTATTTCTCTGATAGTAGAAAAGCAACAAACATTTGTTAAGCCCTTACTGTGTGCATATTTCATATTGCCTGTGAACATAATAGTTAGTATTTATATAGTGCTTCAAGGATTGCAATGTCTTTTACCTGCATTTCTCAGTTGATTTTCACATCACCTTGTCATAGGTAATGTTACTGTCCCTATTTTTAGATAGGAAGAAATTAAGGCTGAAATAGGTTAAATAACTTTTCCATGGTCATATTGTAAGAATTTGAAAGAGGATGTGAACTCATCTTCTTGAATCTTAATCCAGTACTGTCTAATACCATTAAGACATAATTGCAGAGTAGTTTCAATATGAGTTTTAAACTGTCCTTCACCCTCATCCCCATCACAGTTAACTGCTTTTATCTCTTGCAACTCTTGGACAAACCTAGTCTTCTCCATCTAAATGTGGTAATCTATTTGTCATCTCCCATTGGTACTTTACACTTTTCCACCTCAAAGCTATTGGACATGCCATTCAACTGTCCAGAAGGCCCACCCTGCTCTCTGCAACTAATCACATCCTTGTCATCCTTCTCTGGTGAAGGTTCACCTCCTCTATCAAATTGTTACAGGTTAATGTCTCCAGATTCCAGTTATTCCCAAACATCTTATTTCTTCCTCCTCCAGAAAACTTGTACTTTATATTCTTATAAATGGCTAAGCATGTAGTTCTATAAAAGTGAATTCAAAGACTTTTCAGGTCTTTCTTTCAAATCATACCTGCATTTAAAAAATCCAAGAATATGGTTAGGAAGATAATGGAAGTCATGAATATTTGAATATAGACAATTAATGTCAGTCCTCCTTAGCACTAATAATTATAATGATCACCTATTGTTCCTTTCCTTTTCCCTTCCCAAACCATGAGAGAATAAAAAAGATGTGGAATTGGAAAACAGGAACATTCATTAGTTTGGTTGCTATTAGGCTGTCAGAAGTAATCTGGGCTTCAGACATGGCATTTAAATTTGTGGGAGATTGTGACTTAGGTTTAGGAAGGAAATTTATATTTGATACTTTTCTTGGTATACCAGTAATATATTTGACATTTAGAATAGGATATTCTATTGTCATCTTAAACCTGACATTTCAAAATGGAACTCAAAACCTTTCACCCTAAACTCTTGTTCCCAACTTTCTGCTGCTTTCAAGGGCATTAAATTCCTTCCATTTATCCACCTGAGAGTCATCCTCAGGTCTTCATTCTTCATTAACCACATATCTAATTAGTTGCTGTCTTATTTATTTTATTTCCACCACTACTCTCACATGTAACTCCTTTTTCTTCACTTGCAAGATCACCACTTTAATGAAGATTGTATTATCTCTCAGCCCAACTATTCTAATAGTCTCTTAATTGTTCTTTTTAACAAGTCTCTCTTTTCTCCAAACCACTAACAGAGTTGTTTAAGTGGTATTCTCCAAGTATAAAATTATCATTCTCCAAATCAGTAAGCTCTAATAGTTCCCTATTACCTTTAAGATCAAATACAAATTTCTCTCTGTTAGCATTTGAAGTTTATCAACAATTTACTTTTTCATTTCTTATTATGTATTACTCCTTTTGTGCATACTTTGGTCCAACTGAACTAGTTTTCCTGCTATTTCTCATATACAATATTCCTTTTCCCATCTCTTTGCCTTTACTTTAGCTGGCCCACCTCCACAATTCCTGGAATGTATTCCATTTTTGCCTTCTCCCCTGAGGATGTTTTCTTCAAAATTGAGCTCAAATGCTACCTTCTGATCATCCCATTCCTGATCTCTCAGATGGCTACCAGTTGTTTTTACTTTGAATATTTATACTTTAATATATTGTTTATTCTTTGAATAGATTTTATATATGCTTACATGAGTACACACCTCTGTACTATCACAACACTGCCACCTATGCAAATTTCCTGGGGAAAATGATTTTTAATTTTTATATTTGTACTCAAAGTACCTAGCACAGTACTTATCAAGTAACAGGCAATTTTTCATTTTTTTATTGATTGATATTTAGTTTCATTAAATTACTTTTATTTGAAATAAGTATTTATATCAATGAGAGCTCATACCCTATGTTTTTTAATAGATGAGGACCCATTACAATGCCCTTAATGAGAAATAACTATCTCTGAGAGATCCACTCTAAAATTTGGAAAATGCCCTGAGGTATTACATTTCCATTATTTATACCTGCACTTTGTGCAAACTAAAACATACATATAAAGATGAATAAATATCTGAAACTAGAAGAGCAATCAGCAAATTAAATTCTGATTAGTACTATCATTCTTAGGGTAAAACATTTGTTGGTTTTAAAATCGAGTCTCCTTCCTTGCTTGCTTCCTTCTTCTTTTCTTTATTCCTCTCCTCCCTTCTTCCCTTTTTTTTCTCCCTCCCTCCACTCCTAATTTTCTCTCTCCTACTCTTTTCCTTCTTTCTTTCTTCTGTCCCTCTTTCTCTTTCTCTCTTTTCCTTCCTTTCTCCTAATAAAAAATTAACCTTCACACATTTTATTTGGGATATGTCCCTATTCCTCCATTTTAACATCATTTTTAAATTGCAGAATATGAAGAAGCAGGAAAGGCATTTTCCAGGCAGTATATTGGACTTAGAGTAGTCTCTCTGATGTCTTCCTGAATGATAAAGGACATCGAAAATTATGCTGCAAGTTGTGAAAGCAAGCTATGCTGCTCCAGCACATTTTCCTGACAATCATCATGTCTGTCAGAGAAGGAGAAATAATGTATAATGATCCGATCACCTCCCTGAATAGGGATGAAATTGTGAGGACCAGCACCGCTGCAGTGAGTGACATCCCACATGACCTTGTTAAGCTCAGCTGCATATCCCATATGTAGAACGACACCTGCAAAGTCTGATAGTCATTGGCTCTCTCCCCAGGAACAAAGCATCTCCAGCATGGTTCCACAGAGCTCGCTGGCAGCTGGGGCTATGTATGCCATTAGGCAGCTCCCATGGTGGTTGTGTTGGTAATAGACAGTTCCCAGGAGGAATAAGGATCTCTACTGTTACTACATTTAAAATGGTGTTAAAACTTTTGGTACATTGCTTATAACTATCAGTATTTATGCTGGTCACTTTTTGGTTATCAATTTTTCAGTAAAGTCAGTGGTCATTATAATTATTATTTCTAAGGAGGCCTGACTTATTAATTGTCTATATTCAAATACCCAGAAACATTTTGGATTTCAGGAATCCTCACATTATAGGTGAAGAAAACAACATACTATATAGATTTGAACTCTTAAGATAAAGATAGAGGATTAGTTTACTATAAAAATAATCCCCAAACCCTCAAAAACTCACATTTACATAGTACTCTAAAATTTGCAAGTATTTTACAATTGTCACATAGTCAGTAAAAAGTGTGCCAAGCATCATGCTAAACACGGAGGATAAAGAGAAAGGCAAAAATATTTCCCACTCTTAAGTAGTTTATATTTATATTTATATTTTAATTGGAGAGATATATAAGATATATACAGAGTAGATTATTGCATCATAGGCAATATTTAAAACTAGGCTTTCATGGCTGGAAATATTGTGTGCTATAAACTGAGCTATATTACCTTCTCCAGAAAGCATACATTTCAGAAACAGACTTACTTCCCAGACACTGTCTGGGAATATCACTAATGTTTTGAAAATTATATGTGTATGTGTGAATATGTATATATACATATATATTTATATACACACATACACATTCTTTTCCATAATAGTTTTTCAAACTTCACATAACTCTTACTATAATCATTTTAAATAAATGTATGAAAAATAGATCATCCTATAAGTAAATAATAACTAGGAATGGCATGATTGTTGAGAAATTATAAACATTCTCACATTTGGCAATAAGCATGCCAAAGTTTGACAAAAATGAATTTAACTAGATGTTAGTGAAAAAAGCCAGGGCATTGTACCAAACAGGTAACCAAGGCCAGGAAATCCACTATTAAAGAATAAAACTGAGGCTTGGAAAATGAGACCCCAGAGTAAACAGGAATTAGAAAGGCTAAATTTGGAGAAAATAACTAAGAAAAGTTACTGAACAATGGATATCTGGAAACTGACTGTTTTTAAGTAAATAAATGATGCAGGATTATATTATGTGTGAAAATAACAATTCATAAAGTATACAAGTATATAATTTTAAAATGAGTTAGATTATCCTCTTTCCTATCACAAAGGTAGACAAAAGAAATAAAGTCACTGTGGAAAACAATGCAATTTAGTAGGAAGGTAACTTGTACAAAGAGTTAGGAAAGAACTTATTTTAAATATTTTCTGGGGTATGGAATAGATTAATAGTTAACAGACATTTTTTAGATACGTACTATGTGTCAAACAATCTGCTTGGTGCTGGGGATACATATATACAAAAAACAAAACCATGAAAGATAGTACCTGCCCTAAAGGAGCTTACAATCTAACAAAAAAAAAAGATAGCACATAAAACTGCAAAGAAGAATGAGCTGGGAAGAGACTATGATAAAGAGATACCAAGCTTGGAGGGATGGTGGAGAAAGCCAAGAAACCCAAAAGAAATTTATCAGGCAGGGAATGAAGTAATATCCCTGCTTATATAGGCAGTTTTATAGCTCTGTCCTCCAAACAGAAAGATACTAATGAGAGGGTCCTGAGTCACAAGACCAATTAGATCTTATAAGATCATGAGATTTCCTTATGATGAGTTTATTGAAGACATGTTGGAGAAGGCAAAGAAGTCTAAAATAAGTGCAGCTAGGTGGGAAATGAGGGAAGTATTCTCTAAATTCCCATTAATGAAGTGATAAATCATAACCCATAGGATTAAAAATAAAACTCACTTTCTACAGAGAGGGGATGGTCTTAAAATGCAGAAAAAAAATGTTTCAAACACAGCCAATGTAGTAATTTATTTTACTGAACTCTGAATGTTTGTTTTAAAGAATTTATTTTTCAATTGGAGAGTAGTGGAGAAGGTAGCCAATAATTTTTGTAAATATGAATGGATTTTTAAAGTACTGCTTGCACTTCAATTTCACCATCTTTAAAACAGGAAAAATAATGTCTACAATATATTACTCTCAGAATTGTGAAGACCAATTAACTAATGTAAAGTTCTCTGTAAGCTTTATAATGATATAAATATCTGATATAGTTACAAAGTGTCTGAAAAGTCATAGTATAGTTTTAAGCATCAGTAGCTTAAATAATATACTTAATAACTTAAATCTTATTACTTAAAACTGCATTAGAACATCCTATGTAGAATTCTGAGTTATTTTTCCTATACCGTGATATTTGAGATTGTCCCCATTCTAATCCTCACAAAGAAGAATCTAATACTGTGATTGCCTTAACTATACAGCCCCAATTTAACTCCACAAGGATGTAAGAAAAATAAACTGGCATTTTCAAGGTACTTTTCTGGGCATTGGGGAGAAAGGCAAAAAAAAAAATTAGCACATGCCCTTAAGCTTCCTATTGGAACAAGCAAATCAGCTCTGACCTATACAGTGTTGGACTTTGGAAGGTATTTTAGAGATCTAACTAGTTTAAATCGCTCATTTTATTGCTAAGGATACTATTGCCCAAGGGACTAAGAAACCCTTTCAAGGTTACACTTGACCTTATAAGTAAGTAATGGAATCAGGAATAAAGCATACCTCCCTGAAACCAATTCCAAACTTCTATACTACCCCATATTACCTCGTATAGATTATGTTCATGAATTAATACATAGTTGCTTCTGATAGTCCAAGTTTCATCTTCTCAGCCAGTCACTAAGCATTTACTATATGCCTACTAGATGCCAGGTATTGTGTTAACAGCTTTCATCTAACTTTTTTTTTTTTTTTTTTTGCTGAGGCAATTGGGACAGAGTGACTTGCCCAGGATCACACAGCTAGGAAGTGTTAAGTGTCTGATACTAGATTTGAATTTAGGTTCTCCTGATTTAAGGGTACCACCTAGCTGCCCTTTTCATCTAACTTTTAAATCATAATTTTAATTTATTTTATACTGGCTAATAAACATAGAGGTAATCCAACCAGAGATCATTTACCTTTCTTCTGATATATCAAATAATTGTTAGAAACAACTCTTCATGAGTCTAATAAGATCTAGTCTATTCCTTCTCAAAGCATGTGGATTGAAGTCACATTGGGCTCAACCTCAAAATAATAAATCATATCACAATATGAATATAATTTATCCTTTTCAAATGAAAGATGTGATTTATAATGCCATATTTTGAATGTATGAGCAGGACACCTATAATCAATCATCCAAATAAGGTAGATTATTTAGGAGCTGTTTGAAGGCCTGCAGACTAAAAGCATTTGGCTATTGTTAAGTTTTGTGTGTATGTGTTTGCAATGACGAAAATATTCATTCCCTATCTCAAACAGGCAAAGGTTGTTTCTGTACTGCTCCTAGACTTCGAATGTTGATTATTTCCCCTCATAATATGCTTCACTGCAATAGAAGCACACTGAAGAATTCTAAAGAAAGGTCAGCATGGAGGTTGATGAGAGAAGAAATAATGTATGGCTGCCATGTGGTGTAATGTCTCCTATTCATGATGTTAATATCTAAAATTGCATTTAGAGCCTTTGTGGAGCTGAAATACATTACTTGCCTTGATTTGGGCTTCTGGAAAGTTATTTCTGAATCTCAGAGAAGAAGTCTAGAGGATATTACCTCTTAGTTCTAGTCCCAAAAGTTTGCATAATGTCAGGCTTCAGTTGAATAGTACAGTACCCACTAGTCTTCCATGTGTACAAAATAGTGGTGACTAAAACTATTGTGACTGTGTTGGGTCCCTCATCCCACTTCTCTTGCATAAAATGCAGCTGCAGTCGAATGAACCATCTGTGATACTCAGTGGGGCAGGGACTAGACCAGTAATAGCATTGTCTGAGTGAGTGGCTGACTGATAAAGCAATATGTTCCATACTTGCTGTGGCAATAAAAAGCCTGAAATGGTCCGTAAAGCTCGGGAGCTGAGGGAAAAGATGTGAAAGAGCCTCCTGGAGCTGCAGATGGGGAAGGCATCCAAGAGAGGAGCAAGGGCTAAATAAGTCAGGGCTGGACATATGGTAGGGAGAAACTGTTGAGAGGACAAAAGGTTTAAAAATAGTTGTCCCACAGTGGGATTCATGAATATTGTAAAACCAAATATAACTCTGTTACTGACATGCTCTTATCATATTCTTCATTAAATATTAAGAAGGAGGCCAGGTGGCTGCAGCGTTTATAGAGTGAATAAATTTTTTCCCTTTCACAACTGGCAAAATATGTTTCTATTCTATGAATGAAACAAAGATTCAGTGGCTCAAAAAGATGATGTTAGGGTGGGAAGGTGATAAGCTAAGGGTATATATGGGAATGTGTGTCTGGTGTGTGTGTGTGTGTGTGTGTGTGTGTATAAATGTAAAGGAAATCTGGTAATTAGATATATTCATACTCAATTATACATTATCCTATCCTATTTCATTCAATCTCATCCTATGCTTTTATACTATCCTATCATATAAACATTTATTAACAGTGTTCTAGTTATCTAGTATCTAGTAGATATGGTACTCCGCTAGGCTCTATATTTCCCAAGAAAACCACCACCAACAACAACAAAACTAACCCAAAAAAACCCTTGTCCTCAAGAAGCTGAAATTCTGTAGGTAGAAAACAATATATTCTTATTAGTTCTTATTAGTTAGTTCTAGTAAGTTATCTCTCTATCTCTATCTATCTGTCTCTCATATACATACACACAAACAAGTATGACTATATGATATGGGAGGGAATACTAACAATTGGGAAGTCTAGAAAGATTATTTGTAGAAGGTATCACTTGAATGGAGCCTTGACAGTCTTCAAAAATGAATGTTAATGATTTCTCCTTGAGCATGGGAAGATCTTCCTAATTTCCCCTGGTACTTTATAAAAGATTTTGAAAGGACATGGGGAACTCAGAACAATGTCTGATTAATGAAGAGACTTAAAACTAACAGGGAAAAAGTCTATAAATTTGGGACTTTTCCTGTGTTCTCATTGAAAAGAAGTCTGTATAGAGACTGAATGTGGATCAAAACATAGCAAGTCCACCTTTGTTGTTTTTTTCTTGTGTTTTTTTCCTTTTTCCTTTTTTCTCCTTTTGATATTATTTTTCTTGCATAGCATGATGAATATGGAAATATGTTTAGAAGAATTACATGTTTAATCATATTACTGTGTTAGGAGGAGGAAAGGGGGAAGAGAGGGAGAAAAATTTGGAACATAGGTTTTGCAGAGGTGAGTGTTGAGAACTATCTTTGAATGTATTTGGAAAAATAAAATACTATTTTAAAAAAGAAAACTCTGTACTGTTAATTGGGCAGAGATTTCAGCAGCAAGCCCTCTCCACAGTTGTGTCCAATATTACAATGAAAATGTCTTGAGGGCAGAACTTTCTCACCTCTGTATTTTTACTCTTACATCCTAGCACAGTTCCTGGAACATGATAAGCATTTAAAAAATTCTTTACGATAATATCTAAACTTTGATGCTGTAGAAACTAAAGAACTATACCTACACAGCACCTGAAGAGATAAAGAGAAGAATCTGCAGCAGATGAAGGATAATTCAGAGCAATCAGACAACATATGATGTTTCTTATCTCTTGGCTGCTGCACTGATATGTACTCCACAGCCCTCTGTGTGATCTAGGGTAACAGAAGGAGAAGCAAAATTTTGAAGAAAATGGTTTGGCAACGATTTAATCACTGAAGTTTCTGCCTTATTTCCAAGAATTTCCTTTCCAGAGATGTAGGCACTCATCTGTCTGACACCCTTTATGTGCATATGGGGGAAAAGAGAAGGAAAATATGGTATAGTGAAGGAAAAGTGATTCGATTTAAAGTAATAATTGTCCACTTCTTTGGTTGTTACAGTATTTTGTAATGAATGGTTCTATACTTTTAAAACAATTCTGATTTTTATTATGAACAATAACATCTTCAAAGTGTAGAAATAAATCTTGAGTTTTATGAAAGTTGGTAACATAAGAGGACTCCTACTTGAAAATTATTATCTTGGGTCTGTCAAGACCCAACAGCTGCATCAATAGGACATTATTGTTCTCATTCTCTCACAGACTACCTAGCATTTATCATTTTTATTCTTAGGGAATAATATTCATTATTAAACATAAAGAATAATACATAATAATTATTATCCAACAACTAATAATTTGCAAATCTGATCAACATAATGACCAATGGAAATTCCATATTAATGATGAAGCATATGATCTACTTCCATATAGATAGATGATGAATTCAAAATGCAGATTAAGGACTATGCATTTGTTTTTTATTTCTCAATCAAGCAGCACTCATTAAGTGCCAATTATGTAACAGGGACTATGCTATCCACTATTGATGTAAACAAAGGTAAAACAAACAAACAAAATAGACCCTGATATCAAGGAGCTCACAGTCCTTTTTACTTTATATTCAATTAGATTTTATTTTTAGGTCTGAATTCTCACCCTCTGATCTTACTTCCTTCTCCTTCCACTTTCCCTTCATTGAAAAATAAAGAAAAACAAAAATCTATTACAAACATTTATAATGAAACAAATTCTTATACTATCCATGTCCAAAGCAAATATATATAAATTAAAAACAAATGCATAACCCTTAATCCGCATTTTGAATCCATCACCTATCTATATGGAGGTAGATTTTATGCTTCATCATTAATATGGTCCATTGGCCATTATGTTGATCAGATTTGTAAAGTCTTTCCAAGCTGTTTTTCTTTACAATATTGTTGTTTTTCTGCTCATTTCACTTTACAGGAGTTCATAAAAGTCTTCCTACTGCTCTCTGAAATATTTCCATCATCATTTCTGATAGCACAATAATATTTACATATCATAACTTGTTTAGGTATTCCCCAGTTGATGGACATGCTTTCATTCTCCCTTTATTTGTCACAACAAGAGCTGCTATAAATATTTTTGTACATATGTGTCACTTTCATCTTTCTTTAATCTCTTTAGTGTATTGAATTAGTTACATTAGCCTTAGATCAAAATATGCAAAGTGTAGTAATTTTTGGATCACAGTTAGAAATTCCTTTCTAGACAACCTGGACCTGTTCACAGCTCCATCAACAGGACATTAATGTTCCCATTCTCTCATAGACAATCTAGCATTTATCATTTTTATTCTTGTGTCAACTTTGCTCATCTGTTGTATGTGAGATATAATCTCAGTTATTTTAATGAGCATTTCTATAATCAGTAGTTTTACAAAATTTTGTTATAGATTTCAGAGAGGTCTGCAGAGACTTGCATGAACAGATGCTGAGTGAAATCAGCCGAACCAGGAGATCATTGTACATGGCAACAAGAAGACTATATGATGATCAATTCTGAAGGACATGGTTCTCTTCAACAATGAGATCTTTCAAACCAGTTCCAATTGTTCAGTGATAAAGAAAGCCATATGCACCCAGAGAAAGGGATCCTTCTCTTTAGAGGGGAAAATTTGTAACAGAAAGCTTTGCAAGGTTCAATGTTGAAAAATTACCCATGCATATGTTTTGCAGATAAAATGCTTTAATACAAAAATTTAAAAATTTTGTTACAGAAATTTTTACATGAATAATAATGTCTTGGATTTCTTTTCACCATCTGCATTTTTGAGCATTAACAATAGAGGAATGGATATGAACACAATCTAATGAGGAAAACATAGCTATATACAAAGATGTATATAGAATAAATCATAGTAATTATAGTAACCTCTGTGGCAGAGCACAAAGATTATGAAGGTCTAGAAAGATCTTGCAAAACATAAAGCTTTCAATGGGTTTTGACAGAAAGCATTTCCACCCAGCAGGTGGAAATGAGAAGTGAGAGTTCAAGGTATGGGGGAAATAGCCATTTATAATGCTTGGAATCCTGAGATGGAGTATCATTTATGGGGAAGAGCAAGGAGGCCATTTTCACTGGGTTGAAGAGTAGATGGAAGAGAATAAGATAAAAGATTTGAAAGATAGGAAGAGACCAAGTGATGGAGAGATATAAATGGCAAACAAAAAGTTTTATATTTGATCCTAGAGTTAATGGGAAGCCACTTCAATTAATTAACTAGGGGAATGATATGATCTGATTTACATTTTAGGAAGATTAGCTTTATGGATGTGTGAAGATGAATTGGAGTAGGTAAAGACCTGAAATGAAGAGAGCAACAGTCCACAGATTATAGTGATGGTGTGCACCAGAGTAGTAGCAATGTTAGAGAAGAGAAGGGGAATTATTCTTTTAAAGATATTGAAAAGATAGATTTACTAGGACTTGGTGACTGGTTGAATATAACACACAAAAGACATTGAAAACTTGAGGGTGATAAGATTTGAATCTGGTTTCTTGGGAATATGGTGGTACCCTCAACATACATGGGTAGCTCAGGAAGAGGGTGGATTTAAGGAGGAAGATTAATAAAATCAGCTTGGGAAATATTGAATTTAAGATATTCACGAGACTTCCACTTTGAGATGTTTGATAAGTCTACCATGGCCTTGAAGTTCAATTTTCTTATATGAAAAAATGTGAAAAATAGGATGCAGTGACCTCTAAGTTTCCTTTTAGCTCTAAATCTATTATCATGTGATATATTCCTCAAAAATTGGGGCTTAGATTTTTTAAATTTTCTGTGAAAAGAATCATATTGTCATTCAGTTGTGTCCAACATTTCATGATTCCATTTGGAGTTTTCTTAGCAAAAATACTGGAGTGGTTTGGCATTTCCTTCTCTAGCTCATTTTACAGATGGAGAAACTGAGAAACAAGTAGGGTTAAATGGCTTGTCTCAAGTAACAGAATTCTAAGTATATGAGGCCAGATTGAACTCAGGAAGACATTTTCCTAACTTCAGGCCCAGAAATATTTGTCATTTTCCTTTTCTGTCATATTAACCAATCTGGTGGGTATAATAAAGTGGTAGTTCATAGTTGTTTTTATTTTCATTTCTCAACAAAAATCAATTTAGAACTTTTTATTATATGATTTTTAGATAGCTTTGATTTCCTCTTTGAAAAAAATCATATTATTTGAGTATCAATTGATGAATTTCTCATTTTTTATAGATTTGGCTCAGTTCTATACATATTTAAGAAATGAGACCTTTTTTTAGAAAAAAAAACTAGTTATAAAAACATTCCCCCAATTTACTACCTTCCTTCTAAATCTGGCTGCATTAATTTTGTTTGTGCAAAACTTTTTTTAATTTCATGTCATTTCAAGTAAACTGAATAATATACTTCCCCTGATTCTCTCTCCCTGTTACTTTGTGAAAAATTCTTCTCTTTTTCATGGATCTGTCTGATGGATAAACTTTTCCAAGTTGCCCTAATTTGCTTACGATATCAACTTTTGTATCTAAATTGTGTTTCCATTTTGATCTTTGGTATATGATATGGCCTGTTGGTTTATGACTAATTTCTGCCAAATGGCTTTTTCCCATTTTTCCCAGCAGTTTTGGTCAAATAGTTCTTGTCTCAAAAGTTTGGATTTCTGTTTTTATGAAAACTTTACTATTACCATTTACTGTTATGTATCATATATCTAATTTATTCCAGTGATACACCATAATATATCTTGCCAATTTAAATACAGTTGGAAATCTGTTACTGTTAATTCACTTTCAATTTTTTAAATTGATTCACTTGCTATTCTTGACCTTTTGTTCTACCAGATGAATTTTTAAAATTATTTTTTCTAGATCTGTTACATAATTTTTGGTAGTTTGATTAATATGGCACTGAATAAGTAAACTACTTTAGGTATATTTGTTATTTTATTTTATTGGCTCAGCCAATCCATGGTTAATTAATATGTCTCCATTTGTTTACATTTGTCTTTACTCGTGTGAAGTGTTCTATTCCTAGATTTCCCACAGGCTCACAAGTATTCTACATTGTCTGCAATTATTATTTTTTTCCAGGCATGACTGACTCTTTCTTTTTTTCAGCTTTTTTATTTTCAAAATATATGCATAGGTAGTTTTTAACATTCTTCCTTGCAAAACCTTGTGATCCAAATTTTTCTCCCTCACTTGCCCCCTATGTCCTTTTTAAACAGCATCTAGTATATGTTAAACATCTACACTTCTTCTATATATATATTCCCACAATTAACATGCTGCTCAGAGAAAATCAGATCAAAAAGAGGGAAAATGAGGAAAAAAGGCAAGCAAACAATGACAAAAAAGGTGAAACTACTATGTTGTGATCCACATTTAGTTCCCACAAAACTCTTTCTGGATATAGATGCATTCTCTATCACAAGTCTATTAGAATTGGCCTGAATCACCTCATTGTTGAAAAGAGCCATGTCCATTAGAATTGATCATTATGTAATCTTGTTATTGCTGTGTACAATGTTTCTTGGTTCTACTCACTTCATTTAACATAAGTTTATATGTCTCTCCAGGCCTTTCTGAAATCATTCAGGTAATCATTTGTTATGGAACAATAAAATTTCATAACTTTCATATGCCATAATTTATTCATCCATGCCCCAACTAATGGACATCCTTCCAGTTCCTTGCCACTACAAAAAAGAGCTACTACAAACATTTTTGCTCATGTGGGTCCTTTTCCCTTTTTTTATGATCTCTTTGGGAGATAGGCCCAGTAGAGACACAGCTGGATAAAAAGGTATGCTCAATTTGATAGCCCTTTGGGCATAGTTTCATATTGCTCTCCAGAATGGTTAGATCAGTGCACAACTCCACCAACAATATATTAGTCTCCCAGTTTTCCCACATCCCCTCCAACATTTATCATTATATTTTCCTGTCATCTTAGCCAATCTAAGAGGTGTGTGCCTCAGAGTTGTCTTGAGTTTTATGTCTCTGATCAATAATGATCTGGAGCATTTATTTATATGACTGGAAATGATTTTAATTCCTTCACTTGAAAATTGTCCATTCATATCCTTTGACTATCAACTGGAGAATGATTTGTAATTTTATAAATTTAAATCGATTTTCCCTATATTTTACAAATGCGATCTTGGCTGAAAATAATATTTGCCCATTTTATTGCTTCTCTTCCAAACTTGTCTGCATTGGTTTTATTGTAAAAACTTTTTAAGTTAATATTATTTAAATTATTCTTTTTGCATTTCATAATGTATTCTAGTTCTTCTTTGAACACAAATTCCTTCAATCTTATCTTGTTACAGTGTATTAGATGTGCATCAGTGCCTAGTTTCTGCCATACTATTTTCCAATTTTCCCAGCAATTTTTGTAAAATATTGAATTCTTATCCCAGAAACTGGGATCTTTGGGTTTATCAAACATAATATTACTATAGTCATTGAAATTGTGTGTCTTGTAAATATAACCTATTCCACTAATTGACTACTCTATTTCTTATGCAATACCAAATGGTTTTGATGACTGCTGCTTTATAATATAATTTTAGGTCTGGCCACCTTCATTTGCTTTTTTTTCAGTAATTTCCTTAAAATTCTTGACTTTTTTCCTTCCAGATGAGAAAAAAGTATATTCGTTTCTCTTCCCATTCAATTTTCTCCATCTGACCTAACTTTTCTAAAATTCTGTTTACCTCCTTAACTTCTTTTGTATTTATTTTATGGTTTGATTTATCTAGTTCTAATAGAATAAGATTGAGATCCCCTCACTAGTATAATTTTGCTTTCTATTTCTTCTTGAAACTTTCTTAACATCTTCTCTAGGAATTTGGATGCTATACCACTTGGTGCATATATATTTACTACTGATATTACTCCATTATCTATGTCCTTTAGCAGAATGTAATTTCCTTCTATTCCTCTTTTATTTAGATCTATTTTTGTTTTTGCTTGATTTGAGATCAGGATCACTGCTCCTGCTTTTTTTTTTAACTTCAGCTGAAGCATAATAGACAGTACTCTAGCCTTTTACCTTTACTCTGTATATATAACTCTGCTTTAAATATGTTTCTTGTAAACAACATATTGTAGGATTCTGGCTTTTAATCCAGTCTGCTATCAGCTTCTGCTTAATAAGAGAGTTCATTTCATTTATATTCACAGTTAAAATTACTAACTCTGTGTTTTCCTGCCATCTTTCCCCCCACATTATATGTTTTTCTTTCCTTTCCTCTTTCCCTCCTCTCCTGTGTTTTGCTTCTGATCACTACCTCCCTCACTCAATTCTCCATTTTTACAGCCTCTCTCCCTTTCTTATCCATTTCCCCTTCTACTTCAGTTCTCTCTTCTATTAGTTTCTTCCTTTCCTTTCTCCTTTCCCTTTCTACTTCCCTATAGGGTGAGACATCTTTCTCTATCAAATTAAACACGTCTAATATTCTCTCTTTGAGCCAAATTCAATGAGATTAAGGTTCACACAATACTCACCCTATTCCCCTTTTCCCCCTCAATTGCGATAGGTCTTTTTTGCCTCTTCTTGTGCTGTAATTTATTCTATTTTACCTCATCTATCCTCTTCTAGTACAATCCCTTTTCTACCCCTAGTTTCTTGATTATATCATCACATTAAAGTCAAATTATACATACACAATCTAAATATATCCCTAACAAAGATGCAGTTCTTTTTCTCTGAAAGGTAATGCTTAATTTTGCTAGATAGTTAATTCTTGGCTTCAGTCCAAGCTCCTTTGCCCTCCAGAATATCATATTCCATTCCTTTTGATCCTTTAAAGTGGAAGCTACTAGGTCCTGGCCAATCCTTATTTTTGTTCCTTGATATTTTAATTTTTTTCTTTCTGTTTGCTTGCAGTATTTTCTCCTTGATCTGATAATTCTGAAATTTAGTTATGATATTCCTTGGAGTTTTAATTTTTCAGTGGCTATTTTACCCTCTGGGTCTAGGATTTTAGGGCAGTTTTCCTTTTTTTGATTTCTTTCTTTCTTTTTTTTTTTCTTTTTTTTTTTTTTGCCTTTTGCTGAGGCAATTGGGGTTAAGTGACTTGCCCAGGGTCACACAGCTAGGGAATGTTAAGTGTCTCAGACCAGATTTGAACTCAAGTCCTCCTGACTTCAGGGCTGGTGTTCTATCTACTGCGCCACTTAGCTGCCCCCCTTTTCTTGATTTCTTAAAAGATGTTATTTGGGCTCTTTTTCATCATGGTTTGCAATTAGTCCAATAATTCTTAGATTGTTTCTCTTGGATCTATTTTTCCATGTCAGCTTTTTTTTTCCAGTGAGATATTTCTCATTCTCTTCTATTTTTTTCCATTTTTTTGGTTTTGTTTGACTGATTCTTGATGTCTCTTAGATTCATTCACTATCATTTGTTCAATTCCAATTTTTAGTGAATTCTTTTCTTTAATTAGCTTTCTTTATCTCCTCATACATTTGACCCATTGAACTTTTAAATGAGTTTGTTTTGTTCATTAGATTTTTTCCTCATTTTGCCAATTCTATTTTTAGAGTTGTTCTCTTTTTTCCATTTCACTAATTCTGTTTTTGAAAAACTTGTTTTCTTTTTTATTATCTATTTTTTAAACAGTTGTATTCTTTTTCCATCATGCCAAATTTATTTATTTTTTGCTTTATTTTTTTTGCTGAAGCAATTGGGGTTAAGTGACTTGTTCAAGGTCACACAGTTAAGAAGTATTAGATGTCTAAGACCATATTTGAACTCAGATCCTCCTGACTTCAGGGCTGGTGCTCTATCTACTGCACAACCTAGCTGCCCCTTGCCAAATCTATTTTTAAGGAGTTTCCTTCAGATAATTTCTGTATTTTCTTTTCCAAACTCCTCTGCAAAGCTCTCATTTCCTTTCCCCATTTTTCTTCTCTCTTTTAATACCCTTTTTAATTCTTTCAGGACAGCCTTTCAAGTTGGAGATCAACTTATATCACACTTTGAGGCTTCATCTGGGGACATTTTGCCCTTAGTGTCTTCAGGGTTTGTGGTCTGTTCTTCCCCTGTCTCCATAATAACTATCTATGATCAGATCTCTTTTTGCTTTTTTGCTCATTTTTAAATGATGTGCTCTGCTCTTAGTGGAAAGGGTAGATTTTCCCAAGCTTGCTCTATAGGTTACAGTGGTTACATTGCCCTGGTTCCAGTGCTGCTGGCTTCCTTCCTGTGCTGGTTGGGTATGGTCAAATCCTTTGTTATGCTGGGGTTCAGGGATTCACTATTTTCCTTCTGTAGTTGTGTTGTGGGACACTGTGTTGGTGTAACTATGAACAGATCCAGCCATGCTGGAGTATTTGGAACTATGCTCAAAAAGTTGTCAAACTGTGCATACCCTTTGATCCAGCAGTGTTTATACTGGGTTTGTATCCCAAAGAGATCTTAAAGGAGGGAAAATGACACATGTGCAAAAATGTTTGTGGCAGCCCTTTTTATAGTGGCAAGAAACTGGAAACTGAGTGGATGCCATTAGTTGGAGAATGACTGAATAAGTTATAGTATATGAATGTTATGGAATATGATTGTTCTATAAGAAAAGATCAACAAGATGATTTTAGAGAGGCCTGGAGAGTCTTAGATGAACTGATGTGAAGTGAAATGAGCAGAACCAGGAGATCATTGTATATGGCAACATTAATATTATATGATGATCAATTCTGATGAATGTGACTCTTTCCAACAATTAGATGATTAGTGTCAGTTCCAATGGTTTTGTGATGAAGAAAGCCATCTACACCCATAGAGAGGTCTGTGGGAACTGAATATGGATCACAGTATAACATTCTCACTCTTTTTTGATGTTGTTTGTTTGCATTTTGTTTTCTTAGTCATTTTCTTTCCTTTTTGATCCTATTTTTCTTGTGCAGCAAGAGAATTGTATAAATATGTTTATGTATATTGGATTTACCATATATATTTAACATGTATAACATATATTTCAATAGCTTGCCATCTAGGGAAGGGGATAGGGGGAAGGATGGGAAAAATCTGAAACACAAGGCTATGCAAGGGTCAATGTTGAAAAATTATCAGTGTATATGTTTTGAAAATAAGAAGCTTTTAAAAATGCTGAAGATTTATGTGGATTTAGTGTATATCTTGCAAATTTGCTAAAGTTGTTTATTGTTTTAGCTAGTTTTTTTAGTTGATTCTCTAGGATTGCCTGCAAAGAATGATAGTTTTTGTTTTCTCATTGCTCATTCTAATTCCTTCATTTTCTTTTTCTTGTTTTATTGCTATAACTAGATTTCTAGTACAATATTGAATAGTTATGATAATGGATATTCTTGCTTCATTCCATAATCATTTCAAAGGCTGATAGAATAGTTTCTTGAAAGAGAGGGGGAATAACTTTAAGGAAAGGTAAAGGGGATAAAAAAGAAAAAAGAAAAACATTTTACCAGGACAGTCTTGGAACCAACAAATCTGTGATGGTTCAGACATTTTGGAGCATTTCGCCCTTTTTCTTAACTACTTTAACTTCTGATTTAAAATCATTGGATTAAAAAAATGTTCTTTGTAGGGCAGAGACTGTTTTATGACGTTTCTCCCTTGATGGATTACCTATTCCCCAGTACAGCCTCTGAGAGAGACTGCAAGGTTACTGGGAGCATATGTGTAAAGGGAGCATTCACATTTCCTGAATTCTGCTTGGTTCCTGCTGCTTTGATACATGATTGTGCTACACAATGCTAATTAATTCAGTATGAGACTTCATGCCGAGTGGAATATGCAATTTGTGTGATTAGAGTTATCATTATTATATCAAGCTGAACAACATTTTCAGCTTTGTGAACTACAGAGGAAAAGGAGCAGGATAAGATTGGATTCAGGCTAGGGGGAATCATTTTTATAAAGAGTAATAAGACCCTCCTTTTCCCTGCTATGTACAAATCAGTCTGTTGGTGGTGAGGAGGAGGAAGGCAAGAAAAACTGATGGATAGAATAGTAATCATTGTCTTTGATAATTCCCCATCTATTTCTGGCAAACCATTTCCTGTGGGATATAGATAGATAGGTAGATAGATAGATAGATATAGATGTGTGTATGTGTATATATGTATATATATGTATCTATGTATATAAGCATGTATGTATGTATGTATATCACTTCATTCACATGACACAATCATTATCAGGATTAAAATCTCTCATAAATTCTATCCAATGGAAGCTTAGAGTCAGTATCATCTCTTTGACTATCCCTCCCATTTCATTTCCCATCCCCATCCATTTAAAGTCAACACAATCTAAGACAAAAGTCATTTTTGCATGGTGGATAGAAGACCAACATTAGAGTTGTGGAGATATAGATTTAGTCTAGTCTCAGATACATGTTACCTGTGATCCTTTGCAAGTCTCTTAAAGTCTCAGTGCTACATGGCAATTAATCATGCTCCTTCTTCCACCCATACTCCCTCTCTTTCTTTCTCCCCAAATTTTATTGATGTTTTCTTCTTCCATCACATACTTTGATAGATTACTTTCCCTTAGTAGAAGGTTTCATAACAAAGTAAGGCATTTAAACAAAACTAAGGATTTAGTGACTACATCTACAAATATATGCAGTATATCATATTTGCAACACTCCTCAATTCTCTATTTACAAAACAAAATCTATACTTCTCTCCCTACCACTTCTCTATCCCACTGGAAAAAAAAGAAAAAGAGAAAAGAAATAAGTATAGACAAGCAAAACCAATTTCCTCAATGAGCATAGGCAAAATTCTGTTTTATTCTGTAATCTATATTCAACACTTCTTTGTCAGGAAGAAGATAGAATGTTTCATTATCAGACCTTTGAAATCATAAATAGTCACTGTATTTCAGCTTCTTTCAGAGTACCTTGTCTTTAATATATTTCTTATTGCATCAATTATTTTGCCATGTGAATGAACTTTTCAAATGAAGAATTATAATCTCTAAGACTATAATTTGTGGATGAATTGCTGGATTACATCTATAGAGAGAGATGTTCTCCATGTAATGTTCTCCAACCTGGTAAAATCAAATGTGTGAATATTTCTGGTCTTACCCTCAAAAACAGAACAAAACAAAACAACCTCCACCAACAAAACATCTTAAAAACAAGTATCATAAATTCTGTGTGATATATTACAAAGATGGAAAAGTCTTGGACTATTAACAGAAATTGGGATTCTGTTTGTTTTTTCCCCCATGATCTTTGGCAATGATAGAAACCCTTAGTGGACAAGTGTATAAGATTAGTTCTGTTGAAAGTAAACTGGGGTCCTTAGTTTCTCTTGAGCGGTGAATGCCTTGTCCCCATTCATAGCTACTTCAGATTAAACTCAGGCTAAGGAGGGATTGTTGTCATTCAAACTCTTTGTATGAATTCTGAGTAGAAGCATAACTAAAATTCTTGTTCCTAGGACAAATTCAGTTAGATATTTTGGGGTTTGTGGCGGTAGTGTGTGAAGATGACACAGGGGACAGAGTGCAATAGTATAGTACTGGGCGTTTTGGAATGGAGGGCAGTGGTTATACTCTAGGAGAGAATAAGACAATGGAGGGTTTCAAGGAAATGCACAGGATGGTTCTTATTGTGGACAGGAAATATTCTTCTCCATTGCTCCCAGTATAGGTGCCTTGGGGTCAAGTTCTGTTTTTTCCAAGTTAATTATGAGTCATCTCCTTAGTAGTGGGGCCAATGTCATAACAAAGGAACAATGATCTCTTTACTCTTATTTATTTCGATTTTATGGGTTGGGATTGATTTGGGTATTTTTACTTTGGGATTTGAAAATAGTTGACACTTATAAAGTATGAAGAGGAGGTATAGTTTGGTGCCTTTGAAAGCTAGGGCAAGCAACCTCTGTCTCCCTTGAATAAGTCACTTAATACCTCTCTGTGGTCTAGAACTGACAACCCTTTAAGTTGCAGAGAATGTACCAATCTATATTGATAGAAGTAATTTCCTCACATGAAAGTTCCCCATACCATGAAATCACTGGTCTATCTGGTCTCTATTCCTTGATCTATTTCTGTAGAAGATGAACAGTGGACTCCTAAAATGATGAGCTTTAGCATAGATGACCTATTCTACTAAACCTATTAGCTCTACTCCATTTCCTCCCAAGCTTGGGGGCACTATTATCTTGACCACTGATACAAACCTATTTTGCTACTTCCAAGGAACTGTACTGAAATATAAAGCAAGCTGGTTATATGAAAAACTAAGTTGGAATTTTGTGACAGTGAAATGTGAAACTCTAAGTTTGCTTTATGTCCTGAAAGACTAAGAAACAATCATACCTTGCTTTGAAACTCTTTTGTAGAATATTCCACTGAGGGTAGTAAATGGCCTGTGGCCACTGAGTATACTGACAATTCTACAGCTTTGTATCCACTGAGTTATTTCATGAATGGATGGGTTTTATTTCAAGGTCTAACCTGAGTACTGTACTGAATGAAATTATGTACCCAAAAATAAATGCAAGAATTAGCAAAGTAGGTCAAATTAAGGCCAAATTGTTTTGATGGCCTTAAAGGGCCTTAAAGTCAGAATGACTATATTATAACCAAACCTCATCAAATTGGAAGCCTATTATTAAACTGCCCAGAAAGGGTACATTGAACTGTATATTGATTCTTCAAAAAATTTGTTGACATAAAGCAAATGATTGGTGCCCAATTTAGTTACAAATAAAAGCAGAAGTGAATGAGGTGAATATTCTATGAAAGCAACAATTCTACCTGAAAGGAGAAATAAATTTTCTTCCTTTATGCAGGGACTATATTTGAATGCATATATAATAGTTTTAATAACAAAGCTTTATGTAAGTAATTTAAAGTTTCACAATTTATGTAGCCAATTGTCATTAGAGTTTGATTTTATCAATTAGGTCTTAGGGTTATATTAATAGGGAAAACTTTAGTCAATTCATAGTGAAAGAACATGCAGTGTGCATGAAATGTTTTATAATATCCATTTCAAAAAGTCAAGTTAAACAAGTAATACCTCTTCAAAACTGTAATGAACAGCTAAATAATACACAAAACTAAGATTTCTATGTTGATAAGAACATGAAAACAAGTTCATTATATCATTAAAAGAGAGTTCTGTCTTCATTAGTTATGTGCTTTTGGCAGTTTCTTTAGAAAAAAAAAAAGTTGTCATCTATCAGGTTGATTCTTCTCATAGTGGTCCAGGAATTTTTGCTGTCTTTGGTACCTCAGAGTACCCTTTGTCCTAGAAGCACTCTCATGCTATAAATAATGTGAAACTCCAACAGTGCTACTGAGAGCAAATGAGACAAAAACCAGCAGATATATGCCTAAATGAACTTATTATATCCTACATGTTGAAAAGGCATTATGGAATAATGACAAAAATTAATTCCTCAATTTTATTTCCATTATTTAGTATAGAATTCATCTCTATTGCAGAGATGTTTAGAAAGTCAGAGTATTAGCATTTAAATGATTTACATTAAAGTCTATTGTAGAATATTTAGGACCAAGATTGAATTTTCTTCTTACAGAATTGGGGTGGGGTTCTGAGAGGAAATGAAGCTAAGACCATATAACTAAAATTTTTGAGTCTAGGCTCGGTGGGACACACTACTTCTAGCAAGCAGGGGTCAAGTGGGTCAGAGAGTCAATGCTGACAGATGGAACTTAACTTCCAGGAAGATTTATATCTAATTTTAAATCTTTCAAAACAACATTAAAAAGAGAAATGAACATAGAAAGGATAGAAAGGGAGTTCAGATAGCAGAGGTAGATTGTTTATGTCTTTCTATTCTTTTTTTTTTCTTTTTATCTATTTCCTTTTTCTTCACAGGCTTGAGGAATTATTAACACCTATTTCATTTGTCTTTCCCTGAGTTTAAAATTGAGGTGATAGGATGGAATATTACCTGTGTACTTCGGAACATCTGTGAGTGACATGTGATAGTTGCCAGGGAAACTAGAGTTCAATTTTATGGGCCCTTAAGGTACTTTACATTTGAGAGAGGAAGCTCAGTTGATGTTGAAATAGCCAGTTAAAGGTTATGGTGACCCTGTGCAGATGAGAGAAGCCTTTTCAAGTGGAAGGAAGGTTCTTAGATTTAAGAGAAAGCTTTCAAAATAAGGAGTTTGTGTCCTCTATTTCATTGGTCCTACTTGAATAGTCTTGAGAGGAAAAACATATCACCACAATTTGGAGAAAATACTGAAATAGAAGAATAAGTCTGGTGTTCTATGAATCTATATGATATGGGATATGAAAGTTGAAACAATGAGAGATAAGCTATTTTCTTTATCTCTGTTTTGTTGATAGCTCATTTAGAGTTAAAGATTAGTAAAATCCAATGATAATCATTGATTTGTAGTTTCCTTTATACTGACTTGCTTATTCATTAGTCCTTATAGTTAGTAATTGCCAATAAATCTATTTAACTTAAAAGACTAAAGTATTATAGCAAAGTATTTGTTTATATATACATATATACACAATACATATATATAATATATATACACATATATTTTATATATATATATATATATATATATATTCATGTGTTTCTTTCTACTTCCCTTCAGATTTATACCATTTCCTCTTTGTTAGAAATACTTTTTACCTAGGTAACTCTTGATTGAACAGCAAGCCATGTACAGCACAATTGCAGAAATATGTTTGAGGCTATATTTTATAATTTCTTTTTTTTTACTCAATTCATACAAACTAGTAGTAACTGTTTAGGAGTGTGCCTTGAAACTCATCAATTATGATGGTCTTGTTTTGCTCTAGTGACTTTGGAACTCTTAGTTGCAAGATGCCTAGGATTAAAATGGGAAGCTAAATATATTCTAGAGCTCATGTCTTCTAAAGCCTTTAGTACAATCCTGGGACACTACTTCTCCCCAAATGAAGCACCTCAGAATATTTTCTCCCTATCTGCAAAATGAAGAGTAAGGCAAAAATCAATAGACTAGAGGAAAAGAAGAGAATAAGTAAAGGGAGATGAAACGAAAAGGTCAGATAAATGTAATGAAAGATGAAGCAAAGGAGGTAGTAGAGCGAGATAAAGAAGATGAGTTGATAAAGACTAACGTGATTTTGTGAATATAGGGAACTTTCAGTTAAGGAAATTTACCTAACAAATTTAGCCTCTACTAATACACATCAGCAACATATATACAATTTATACCTTTAGTCTCATCTCTAAAATATATAGAGAATTGTCTCATATTTATAAAAATTCAAGCCATTCTCCAATCAATAAATGGTCAAAGGATATGAACAGACAATTTTCAGAGGATTAAATTAAAACTATTTATAGTCATATGAAAAGGTGCTCCAAATCACTATTGATCAGAGAAATGCAAATCAAGACAACCCTGAGGTACCACTTCACACCTGTCAGATTGGCTAAAATGACAGGAAAAGTTAATGATGAATGTTGGAGGGGATGTGGGAGGGCTGGGACACTGATGCATTGTTGGTGGAGCTGTGAACGGATACAGGCATTCTGGAGAACAATTTAGAGTTACGCTCAAAAAGTTATCAAACTGTGCATACCCTTTGACCCAGTAGCATTTCTATTGGGCTTATATCCCAAAGAAATCATAAAGGAAGGAAAGGGCCCCACATGTGCAAGAATGTTTGTGGCAGCCCTTTTTGTAGTGGCTAGAAACTGGAAATTGAATAGATGCCCTTCAATTGGAGAATGGCTGAATAAATTATGGTATATGAATACTATGGAATATTATTGTTCTGTAAGAAATGACCAGAAAGATGATTTCAGAGAGGCTTGGAGAGACTTACATGAACTGATGCTGAGTGAAATGAGCAGAACCAGGAGATCATTATACACGGCAACAACAATACTATATGACGATCAATTCTGATGGACATGGCTCTCTTCAACAATGAAATGTTTCAAACCACCTCCAATTGTTCACTGAAGAAAGCCATATACACCCAGAGAGAGGGATGTGAAATGTGGACCACAACATAACATTCTCATACTCCTTGATTGATGTTTACTTACATTGTGTTTCCTTTATCTGATATATGTTTTGTGTAGATAAGATTTTTCTTGCACAACAATAATAAGTTTGGAAATATGTATACATATATTCGATTTGCCAATATTTTTAACATAATTAACATGTAGTGGATATCCTGCCATCTAGGGGAGGGGTGGGTAGCTGGGGGTAAAAATTTGTAACAGAAAGGTATGTAAGGATTATTGTTGAAGAATTACCCACACATATGTTATGCAAATAAAATTAAAAAATGTTTTAAAAAAAATTATACCTTTAGAGAGTTGCCTAGAATAGTGGTGGCATATTAAAGTAGAAACAGCAGCCACTAAGCCATGCAAAAGAATCCTAGTAAGCATGTTTTGACTTAGAAACCACATGTCAACATTATGTTTTATTTTATTTATTTTTTAGTTTTGTTAAATATTTCCCAATTATATTTTAATGTGGTTCCAGTGGTGTCAGGAGTATTTGGAACCGTATGTGACCTATGGTAGCAAGTTTGACATTTCTGACCTAAAATATTGAAGGTTTAGATAAGTTATATAGGGTTTCACAGCCAGTTTGTATCAGATGTAGGATATGAACCCAGATATTCTTAGTTTCAAATCAGTCTATCTATCCATTATGCCATGTTCCTTCTAAAAAGATTTAGGAATAGAAATATAAGATAGAGAATATAAAAATTAACTTTTAGTCAGAATGGGTGGCAAAGAGATAAAGGGATTTAAGTAGCAAAAACAACAGTTGGATGCAGGAAGGGCAACTCATGGGACTGAAAGAAAAGCAGAAACAAGAAAGAAAAGAACGATCTCAAAAATGATTGCTTGTGGCCACAGGTTTCTTTTAAATTGGCCTTCTTCTGCCCTAAATAACTTAGTGACATGAAGAAAGGCTGATGGCAGCACATATTTGTGTGTATATCTTGATCTTGTTAACAGTCTTTCTCAACACTCACTTTGTTATTGTCTGGCTTTTGCTTGGAGGAGCCAGGCAGAACAGATAATATTACATTTAATAAAAACATTTGAAGACCCAAAACCCACAAAAACTTATAACTACAAACAAAAGAAATTAAAAATAGCCCAAGGTAGCATTCCATATAATCTCTTTAGTATAAACCGTTTGGACAGGAAGGTGGGAATATGTATAGCTCTATTTTTTTTCTTCTTCTTTCCAATATGCTAAGAGAACAGAACATAATTTTAAAGCAACTTCATAAATTCATTTCCCCAGAGCACCATAATATCAAGAAGTATTGCATATGGGCACCAACTGGTTCCTAAGTTACTAAATCTGGAATGATCAAATGAAGTTAATGACACAGAGTTGGCTAAGTTGAGGCTTTCAGTAGCATATACAAAAAAGCCAGTACAAACACACATGCCCCAAATAGCTATCTTTTAAACAGGCTATCATTTTTCTTTTTAAATAATGAACTCAGAAAGATTTCAAAAGCATTCTCTTTGGGACTGAAAATAGCAAAGGAAAATAATGCAGCTTAGATATAGAGGAATTAGCTTCTAGTCTCTGTATTTGCCTAGCTCTCTATCTTTGGTTTCCTAATTCTTTAAATGACAACCTCAGATTAGTCTGAGGCCCATGCCATATAAAAATCACACCCTTCTATCAGTTGTGGACAAGGTCTGTATAAATGTTCTAGTAGTTCTTCCCATTTTCATAAAGATTATGTTTTTCCTCTTCAGCTTCCAATACTGTTGACCATGAGGTGCTGCTGTTGACTTATTTTCATTTTCCTGTGGGAATTTGGGAGAAAGCTGTCAAGCAAATAAAAGAGAGATGAAGAATCCTCTTTTTATCTCCTACCACACATGTTATATTTAGGAAAGGTTTCCAGATTTCTATCTTTTCTTCTCATTATAAAAATTTTGTATTTGGGGAGGTTGCCTTCCCATGAAATTACAAGATGTCTTGTTGGATAATATGGTGTCTTCTGAATTTCATTACGGATGCCATGTATGCCTCCAAATAGATAAGCATCAGGGATAAGTGGAAAATAACCCTCATGTAAACACCTTAAGGTGAGTTCCAGGTTCTTGGATCTCCACTTGCTTTCTGAATTTGAATGTATATTACTGGACTGATTAGCAATGATCAGTGATTGTGCATGCCAAAAATGATGGTATGATTCATTTCACATGTCTTACAGGACAGCCTAATTGTAGTATAACCTAACAGAAGAATGACACTCATATTGCATCTCAAATTGCATCTATTTTCTTATGATTAACCAGCAGCTCCAAAGCTCAAAGTTTCTTAAAGATGGACTGGTAAGGTTTTGAAAATAAAATCTTGACAATACAAACAAAACAAATTCTAATGGGAAAGGAAAAGAGGAATTGTCCAAAGATACCAGTTGTGGATGCATAGGGAATTCATCAACAGATTTAGTTAAAATGTAGATTATGATCCTTCCACATGATTGTAAAATCTTCATTCATGGTTCTTAAAGATTTCATTATTTATTCATAGTCATAGCTTGAGACAACCAATCCCATTAAATCTCAATAAAGACAAATGACCCATGAATTCAAAGGAAAATACATTGACAAAACAGAATATAAGGTAAATAGCAAATAATTGAACTAAGTAGAAACTAAATTGTCTTATAGTTAGCTTGCTGTGCCCACAAGGGAGATTTTTTCATCCTCAGTGTAATGGAAGATGACATACTCTTTGAACTTATAACAGAAAGCTCAAGAATGTTATCTGGAAGGAGTCTCTATTGGGCTACTTCCTCTTCATCTTGATTTTATAGCTAGTGTCAACTCCAACATTTGACAAAGAGTCTAATGCTATTATTGTCAAAATGATGGACATATATGGGCTACATTAGAGGTCTCAAACATGCAGTTTATAACCCTATTGTAATGCATGGGGAAACTGAGGCAGTATATAGAGACTAGAGGTTTTTAATTGTTTATTGATAGTAGTGGAGAGTTTGGACTGGCAGCCATATTAGCCAGCCATCTGAATAGGACTCTTGTCTCAAAGTATCCAGCCCAGGAGTGAGGGGCTCCAGGGACTCTTAGAGGGCTCTGGCACTCGGGAAAAGAAAAGCAGAAGGAGGGGTAAAGCACTGGGGGGATAGAAGTTCCATAAATTCAGTTCTAACAGCTTGGGGGTATGGAGGAAGGGTCATAAATTCTGATAAGGAGCTAGGAGACACTGAGTCAGAGGCCAGAAAGATATGCCCAAACATTGGAGATAGACCATCTGGAGTTTTATGACTCTTTGGAATGCCAGTGACACAACCGTAATTATCTCAGACCTAAAGGACAGGAAGTGGGGTTGCCACCAGGGAGACTGAGGCAGAACAATTCAGGGAAATTGAGACAGAACAATTCAGGGAAACTGAGACAGAGGAACTGAGGCACAGCACTATGTAGCCTATGAAATTCCTAAGTGTGACTCAAATTAGATTAAAATGTGTTTGGAAGATATTAACAAAATAAATAAAATACTAGAAAACATAGATAAAACATTACATTTTAAAACTAAGTCAATTTGCTGCCCACAGAGATCGTCTGAATGGATTTAGTGTCCCCCATTTGTATTTGTGTTTGGCATTGTTAGGATAGAGAAGAGCAAAATTATATGGATTTGGAATTCATTGAATAAAAGGATATAAAGATTAGTAATTAATGGTTCATTTCAACTTAGAGTCTTTTTCAGAGTGCCCCAGGGATCTGCACTTCTTTTAAGTTTAACATTTTTTTTATCAATACATGAATGAAGCCATAAAAAATGAAAGCATAAATATTGTAGATGATACTGTATTTGGAAGAAGACCTAACACTGCTTGACAGATATAGGATCCTATATTACCTTAACATGGAAAGTTGTGCTAATTAATAATTATAACTGGCATTTATATAACTTTTTAAGATTTGTAAAGTGTTCTACATGTTTTATTACTTGATGCTCACAACACAACAATCCTATAACATAGGTGCTCTTAATATCCCCATTTTTACAAATGAGGAAACTGAGTCCAGAAGAAATTGTGTCCTGTCAACATCACATAACTAGTAACTGTCTGAGGCTGGAATTAAGCTCAGGTTTTCATGATTTAAATTTCAGCCCTCTTACATACTGCAACACTTTTCTGCTGGCTTTAATAAGATGAAATAGAACTGGGATAAATGTGAAGCTCTGAACTTCTACTGAAGAATCAATTGCACAAACCCAAGATGATGGAAACTTATTTGGATGGCAGTTTATCACCAAAAGATCTAGAGAAGTAGAGTTACCTTCAATCTCAATATCTTCCAGCAAAAGCAAATACAATTTTAGATGATTTTTAAAAGAAGAGGTAAAAAAAAAAAGTAGTTAGGTACTTACTATGTGTGAAGCATTCTACCAAGATCTATTAAGTCCTGAACAGAAAAGTAAGACAGCCCCTGATCTCAAGAACTCATATTCAAATAGGGGGAGAAAACAAATATGGGTCAGAGCATAGGATGAGAAAAGAAGACATGCATCTATTCTGAAAGATATTCTGAAAGAAACCAATAGAGGATTTTAAGAGCCAAACAAAGACACTTGCATTTTATCCTAAAGGCAAGAGAAAGTCACTGGAGTTTCTTGAATAGAGGAGTGCATGGTCAGCTCTGTGCTTTAGTAATAGTGATAGTTGCATAAAAGCTATTTTTGAAAAAGACACAAGGCAGGAGGACCAATTTGGAAGCTATTATAATATTCTTAAGGAGGAGCAATGAGAGAATGATCTCTGGATTGGAAAGTCTGAAAAAAGGGGGAACATTACCCAAAATAAATATGGAAATAATAAGAAAGCACCCAGCTGTCCTTGAATTAGAGGTGGTAGTTCCACTTCACTCAGCTTGTCAAGCCACATATGGAAAACAATATGTAATTCCATACCACATTTTAGACAAGACATTGATATACTGGAGACTGTTCAAAGGAGGCTGACAAAAGCCAAAAAAAAAAAAAAAAAAAAAAAAAAAAAGCATTGACTTCCTGTCATACGAGGATTGGCTGAAGGAATTGGGAATATTCAGCCTGGAGAAGTGAAGACTTATGAAAGACCCAGTATCCCTATTTAAGAATTGAAAGGCTGTCATTTTTAAGAGCCAATCCACTTCTTCTGACTGGCTCCTAAAGACAGAGATAGGAACAATCAGTGGACATTTCAGATTGAAAGATTTTGGGTCTATGTAACAAAATTTTCTTAGTAATTGGAACTACCGGAAAGGGAAGGCGTTATGGACTGCTGTGAAAGGTAGTGGGTTCATTGCTTGCTAGAATTGTTTTTTGAGGCAATTGGGGTTAAGTGGCTGAGATCGGATTTTAACTCAGGTCCTCCTGATTTTAGGGCTAGTGCACTATTCACTGCGCCACCTAGCTGCCCCATGCTAGAAAATTTTAAAGCAAAGAATAGATAACTATTTGTTTCAGTCTTGCTCCCCTTATAGTACTCTCTTTTGCCTATTCTCTGGTCCAGTCAAAAGGACCTTGTTGCTAAATCTCATGCAGAACTTTCCTCACCTTTTCTATGATGTTCCCCGGTAACTGGAATGTACTCCTTTCTTATTTGCATCCTTTAGAATTCTTACTTGCTGGGGCAGCTAGGTGGTGCAGTGGATAGCATATCAGCCCTGAAGTCAAGAACACCTGAGTTCAAATCTGGTCTCAGAAACTTAACACTTTCTAATTGTGTGACCCTAGGCAAGTCACTTAACCCCAATTGCCTCAGTGCAAAATAAATAAATAAATTCTTACTCTCAAAGCTCAGCATTGAGAGTCCATTCTTTATAAGAAGTTTTCTGGTCTTCCAATTATTAATGTCTCCTCCACTAAACATTATATTTATTTTTTGTGTACTTAGACATGTATCAATTGTTTCCCCCTAAAGAATGTAAGCCTTTTAAGGGCAGAAATTGTTTCACTTTTTACTTTGTATCCCAAGCACCTTGAACTGTTCTTGACACATAGTAAGCACTTAATAACTGCTTGTTGGTTTGTTGATTGATGTTGTAAAGAGGATTCTCAGACACAGATGGGAACTAATGACTCCTGAGTTCCCAACTGTGAAAATTGTATGATTATAAAATTTCTGATTATAACTTTAGATTGTGACTCTCTACAGGGTATACAACAGTCATAAAGCTCGTAAAATAATTTGGTTACATAGTCATCTAACTATGAATGTGCAGAATTTATAGAGCTTACTTTCCTTGTCTGTTTCATCATATGGTTAACTCAAAGCTGGACCTAGTTTTAGATTAAATTCTGGTTTTGGTGATTCTGCAGACCTGCTTTCCCAAAGGTGGGTAGAGTTAAAGTGATGATCATGAAAGTGAAAGGTAAAGATTTAAATTATTCCCTCTTTCTGTGGTTGCCCTATTCTCTCTGCTCCCACTTTCCAACCTATTATAGTTTCTCTTCAAAGGAACCACTGAATCTAACAGGACTACATAGTCAAGACCTGCCAGTGGCAGAATTTTGGACGATAAATTTTATGAGAATGTCTTTTTGAATCTGAGGTTCATATTACTATATCTTCAAGATTCATCTTGGGGTGAGCATGAATATTCCAGAGAGTTAGTGGTAATTGAAAAATGCCTGTTTAAGGGAAAATTTGCCTGTCAGATCTTTGGAGAAGGAAGAAATTTATGACCAAAGAAGAACTAGACAACAATATGAAAGCAAAATGGACAACTTTGATCATATTAAATTAAAAAGGTTTTGTACAAACAAACCAATAGAAACATGATCAAAATGAAAGTACAAAACTGGTGAAAACCTTTACATCCAGCATTTCTGATAAAGGTCTCATTTCTAAAATATATAAAGAATTGTGACAATGCATAAGAATACAAATCATTCCCCAATTAATAAATGGTCAAAGGATATGAACAGACAATTTTCAGATGATGAAATTAAAGCCATTTATAGTTATATGAAAAATGTTCTAAATCTCTATTGATTGGAGAAATGCAGATTAAAACAGCTCTGAGGTATCACTTCATACCTCTCATATTGTCCAAGATGACAGGAAAAGATAATGGTAAATGTTGGAGTGGATGTGGGAAAACTGGTACACTAATGCATTGTTGGTAGAGTTGCGAAATGATCCAACCATTCTGGGGAGTAATCTAGAACTATGCCCAAAGGACTATAAAACTTTGCATACCCTTTGACCCAGCAGTGCCATTACTGGGTCTACATCCCAAAGAAATTATAAAGGAAAGAAAAGAACCTACATGTGCAAAAATGGTTTAGCAGCTCTTTTTTTTATTAAAGTTTTTTTTTTTACAGAACATAATAGTAATTTTTCTACATTGACTTTTTTTGTTCCAAATTTTCTCCCTCTTTCTCCCCACTCCCACCTCTAGATGGCAGGTAGTCTAATATATGTTAAATATGGCAAAATATATGATAAATCCAATATATGTATACATATCTGTACAGTTATCTTGCTGCACTAGAAAAATCAGATCTAGAAAGAAAAAAATCTAAGAAGGAAAACAAAATGCAAGCAAACATTCACAAAAAGAGTTAAAATGCTATATTGTGGTCCACACTAAGTTCCCAAAGGCCTCTCTCTGGATGTATATGACTATCTTCATCAATGAACAATAGGAACTAGTTTGAATCACCTCATTGTTGAAGAGACCCATGTCCATCAGAATTGATCATCGTATAGTCTTGTTACTGTGCACAATGATCTCCTGGTTCTTCTCATTTCACTTAGCATCAATTCATGTAGGTCTTTCCGGGCTTCTCTGAAATCATCTTGCTGGTCATAAGCAGCTCTTTTTGTACTAGCAAAGGACTGGAAAAGGCGTGGAAGCCCATCAATTGGGGGATGGCTAAATAAGCTGTGGTACATGAAAGTAATGGAATATTATTGTTCTGTAAAAAATGAACAAGCTGATTATAGAAAGATTTACATGAACTGATACTGAGGGAAACAAGTAGAACTATGAATACATTATACACAATAACAGCAAGAATGTATGATGATCAACTGTGAAAGGCTTGGTTCTTCTTAGCAATTCAGTGATCTGAAGCAATTCTAATAGATTTGGGACAAAAAAATTCCATCTGTATCCAGAAAAAAGATATAAGATATAAGGAAACTGAATGTAAATCAGCACATTCTATGTTCACTTCTTTTTTCTGTTTTTTTTATCTCTCCCATGTTTTTTTCCCTTTTGCTCTGATTTTTCTCTCCTACCATGATTCATAAAGCAATGTGTATTAAAAATAAATCAACTTACCACAATGAAGATTTTAAAAAAAGAAAAATGGGGATTTAAATAATGACATTATCTTCTAAGCCATAGCAGAGTTCATCCTTCACATCTTCAGCTTTTTTCTCAGAGATTTTCCTTCAGAGGAGAGAACTGTTAGAAGTGCAAAATATTAATAATGGTACCATTATGCCCCCTCTTCTGAAAACTCTAAATATGTAATACTGGGCCATGCTTCTGGAGAGTTTTGACTTATCCATGTCTCATTTGACAAGACTCATCTATATATCCAGACTAGAGGATGAAAGTGATCTTTCCATTACAAAAGGACATTTAGAATGAACCTAAGAAATTTATTAGATGAATGAAGTATTTTTATTTAAGTGTTTCTACGTAACTGTCCTTCTGATATTTAGGTAATCACACCAAATCACAGTAATATAATAAGATGCCATATTAGACTGAATTAGACTTTAATGGAATGATTCCATTAATTTTGTCAGAAATTTGTATAAAAGCCTGTAGTCATTTTATACAGCATTAACATGGTCAATGAAATTAATGCATTATGATGTCTTTGGGCCCTGGAAAGGTGTCCACAATTATGGGTAAAGACAAAGGTACTGGAAATTTTGTGATTAGGTACTGAAATATTCAAAAATTTTAGTTACTAATTGGCTTCAAAAGTATGCCATATGCTCCCTTCAACAATGAAATGTTTCAAACCACTTCCAATTGTTCACTCAAGAAAGCCATATACATCCAGAGAGAGGGATGTGAAATGTGGACCACAACATAACATTCTCATACTCTTGATTGATGTTTGCTTACATTGTGTTTCCTTTATCTGATATGTCTTTTATGTAGATATGATTTTTCTTGCACAACAATGATAAGTTTGGAAATATGTGTACATATATTGGATTTGCCAAGTATTTTAACATAATTAACATGTAGTGGATATCCTGCCATCTAGGGGAGGGGTGGGGAGCTGGGAGGAAAAGTCTGTAACAGAAAGCTATGTAAGGGTTAATGTTGAAGAATTACCCATATATATGTTTTGTAAATAAAATAAAAGAAAAAAAAAGAAAAAAGAAAATTATGCCATATGATTTCCTCTATCAACTCTTTTCATTTGTTTTGGAAAAGTTGCATTGGGTCAAAGTAACTTTTCCTACAGTGATGTTTGAGATAAGGACTTATGATTTTATTGGTATAAGGGGCTTCAAGAGAAGGAAAAACCCTCCACCAGAGCAGGCCAGTACCTTCTCTATAACTTGTAGTTTTCAGAAAGCTACTTAGAATAGTGAGTGGTTAAGTGCCTTAACCTGATCTTGATAATCCTGAGGTCATACAGCCATGTGTATGTGTGTCAGCATTTAAAGCTAGAACTTCTTGGCCCCAGGTTGATTCTATACACTAAGCCATGCTTCTTTTCCTTGTCTTTTGATTAGTTACTCAAAATAAGATAAATAAGAGAAACCATTAATTACTGAATGGGCATTGCCTCAGACAAAATGAGGTTTGAGATCTTGGAAATAGCTTAGTTTAAAAAGACCAAGATCTCCCACTACATCTGAGGCCGTCACCAGTCAACTTGACTTATGTCTTTTTCCACTGTACTTAGATAAACCTGGAGGAGAGAGAGTAAGGCTGATGATTTGCACAACTTTGCATTACTTAAATCCATTTCACTTACAGGTCAAGATATGACCTTCCTGGTGGCTTAACTGTAGCAGAACTAAAACTATATTATAAGTCAGTGGTCATCAAAACCATTTGGCACTGGCTAAGAAATAGTCAATCAGTGGAATAGGTTAGGTTCAAAGGACAAAATAGTCAATGACTAAAGTAACCCAGTGTTTGACAAACCCATAGACCCCAGCTTTTGGGATAAGAACTCACTATTTGACAACAACTTCTGGGAAAATTGGGAATTAGTATGGAAGAAATTAAGCATTGATACTCACCTAACACCATATATCAAGATAAGGTCAAAACAGGTTTATGATCTACACATAAAGAATGATTAATAATAATAATAAACAAATTAAAAGAATATAGGATAGTTTACCTCTCAAATCCGTTGAGGAGGAAGGAATTTGTGACCAAAGAAGAACTTGAGATCATTATTGATCACAAAATAGATTTTAATTATATTAAGTTAAAACATTTTTGTACAAACAAAACTAATGTAGACAAGATTAGAAAAGAAGCAATAAGGTGGGAAAACATTTTTACATTCAAGGGTTCTGATAAAGGCCTCATTTCTAAAATATATAGAGAATTGACTCAAATTTATAAGAATTCAAGCCATTATCCAATTGATAAACGGTCAAAGAATATGAACAGACAATCTTTAGATGAAGAAATTAAAACCATTTTTAGTCATATGAAAAGGTGCTTTAAATCATTATTGATCAAAGAAATGCAAATTAAGACAACTCTGAGGCACCACTACACACCCCTCAGTTTTGCTAAGATAACAGGAAAATATAATGACAAATGTTGGAGGGTATGTGGGAAAACTGGGACACTAATACATTGTTGGTGGAATTGTGAATGAATCTAACCATTCTGGAGAGCAATTTGGAACTATGTCCAAAGGGCTATCATAATGTGCATACACTTTGATCCAGCAGTGTTTCTACTTGGCTTATATCCCAAAGAGATCTTAAAAGAGGAAAAAGGACTTACATGTACAAAAATGTTTGTGGCAGTCCTTTTTATAGTGTCAAGAAATTGGAAACTAAATGGATGCCCATCAGTTGGAGAATGGCTGAATAAATTATGGTATATGAATGTTATGGAATATTATTTTTCTGTAAGAAAGGATAAGCAGGATGATTTCAGAGAGATCTGGAGAAACTTACATAAACTGATGCTAAGTGAAATGAGTAGAACCAGGAGATCATTGAACAAGGTAACAACAAGATTATACTATGATCAATTCTGTTGAATGTGGTTCTCTTCAATAATAAAATGATTCTGACCGGTTCCAATAATCTTGTGATGAAGAAAGCCATCTACACCCAGAGAGAGGACTGCTGGAACTGAGTGTGATTCACAACATAACATTCTCACTCTTTTTGTTGTTGTTTGCTTGCATTTTATTTTCTTTCTCATTTTCTTTCTGATTTGATTTGATTTTTCTTGAACAGCAAAATAATTGTATATATATATATATATATATATATATAGGAATTTACATATAAAAAAATTACCATGCTTAGTTTGTAAAATACTCCACAGCCTGGCCTCAAGCTATCTTCCCAGACTCATTGGATATTACTCCCTCTTCAGCACTCTAAGATACAGTCAAACTATCTTTCTCTCTGTACCTCATGTATGATAATCTCCTTCCTTTTTCCCTTTGCAGTAGGTACTCTCCATACCAAGAATGTACTCCCTTTTCACCACTAAACCCTAAAAATTCCCCTATTGGTTCAGAATACATCTTCACATATGTGAAGTACTTCTTCATTTCTCCAAACTGCTAGTATCCTCCTTCACAAACTACCTTCTGTCTCTTCTGTATGTATTTATTTCCTTTATATTGATTCTATATATGTTTATGTATATATATATATATATTATCTTTTCCATTAAAATATAAACTTCTTCTGAGTTAAAAAAAAAAAGATGTAACCTTCCTGATATCATTGATTCTTTTCAAGAACAAAAGATAAAAAACAACAAATTAAGGAAGTTAGCTACTTGCTGAGGTAGGAAGATTTTCTTTCTAATTGGATATGTAATTTGAAAAAGCACACCTTCATTTGTTTAGTGTTAACAATTCATTTGTATTTTTAAAGATTTTTTACTGTAATGGGCAAGATATTGTAGTAGGTGCTGGGAACATAAAGATTGAAAATGTCATGATCATTACCCTCAAGGAAAAAATATGATAAACCCTAAAGTAGTTTAGGCCCACTTGAGGAGGCTGAGATCTCCCTTTATGAAAGACACTGAGAAATTAAAGAGTGACCAGATAAGGGTGATCAAGATAGTAAAGGATTTTGAACTTGTGACTCATGAGGCTTAGTTCAAGGACCTGGAGAATTTTAGTTTAAAAAGAAGACTTAGACAGGGACAGGGAAAGAGAAATTATCTGTCTAAGAGGGATTGAAGGTCTTTCTTACAAAAGACTGACCTAAACATGGGTAAACATTTCAGAAAGAATGACTTTATACATAATCTAAGAAAAAAATTCCCTAACAATTAGAACAAATCAGAAAAAAAAAAGGAAAGAGATATTCTCACAGAGAATAGTTTGCCCCCCCCCCTTACTGAAAGTCTTCAAGCAAATTTTTGGTTAATAAAGAAAAGGAATACCTGAATAAAGTCTGGGTTGAACTAAATAACCTCTGAGTTTGATTTCAAAGCTTCTGTCAATGACACTTGAGCAAAGCTAGGAGACTCTGTGGTTCTCTATTATCTCTGGAACTAGAAATTCTTATTGACTGACTTACTAGAATCCCTAGTTTTTTTCAAGTGCCATCTTCTATGTGAATCCTTTCTTGAACCTTATAGCTGTTAGTATCTTCCTTCAAAAATTATTCTGTGTGCATGTGTGTGTGTGTGTATGTGTGTGTGTGTGTGTGTGTGTGTATTGCAGAGGACAGTGTGAGAAATAACTCCATTGGACTTGGGAGGGGCGACAGTGAAAGTTTTTAAGTACACAATTGCAGAGGTGGGTATCCTATAGAATAGGAATACATGGAATAAATAATTGTTCTTTTTTAGTACCAAAACTCAAGCCTCTCTCTTTATTCATGATTGACTGAGCACCAGAGATAACAACCTTACAGGAGTGCATAATTCCCCCATGTGAATGTGAATCTCCACCCCAATTTCACCATTACTCCTCCCTTGGCATTCACTTTATTTGGACAGTTCAGTCTTTCCTCTGATTCCCCTATTGGCTGATTACTATCCTATCTGAAGAGTTTAATTCCCCCATATGACACTAAGTCTCCTCTGATCACATCATTACATCTGTCCTACTCCCTCTTACATAAATGGTTCTCCATCTCTAATTATATTTTGGGACAGTGGTTTTTATTCTAAATCTCCACTCCATTATATTCTTCTTTTATTATTTTTTCATTTCCTTGGTTTGTGTCCTAGGTTCCTAGCCTCCTTTCTTAGGTTTTGATTTTGTTTTTCTTGTTTCATTTTTTTCAATATTTCTCTAATTCAACTTTTGTAACTCTATGGAAACTATACCCTCACCCAGTTTTCACAATAGAATAATGGACCTGGAGTCAAGAAGATTAACTTTCTGAAGTTCAAATTTGGCAAGTCACTTAGTTCTTTTTGCCTCAGTTTCTTTATCTGTAAAATCACTTGGACAAAGAAATGGCAAACCACTTCGGTATCTTTGTCAAGAAAACTCTAAATGGCATCTTGAAGAGATACCCATGATGCATTATCATTCTTGGTCATGTTAAACCTCTATAAAGCATTTGTGTATGTGCACAGGTATATGTTTCTGTATGCTTAAGTGTATATATAGATATATATACATATATATACGTATGTATGTATGTATTTTATAAACATTTATAAATGTGTATATACATATGTGTGTTTGTGTGTGTATGTGTGCATGTATACAATTGTTTATTGCTCCTTTTATTGTTTTATGGAAGGTAAGGAATATACAAATTACTTAAAAAGAAACTGACCACAAATTTTCATGACAAGACGGAGTAGCTGGACAGCTACTACTCCTGTCCCCAGAGATTGTAAGCTCCTTGAGATAAAGAGCTGTTTCACTTTTGTTTTAGTCTACCTACTGCCTAAAGCAATGCCTGACACATCTGACTTAGCAAATGGCTATTGATCGATTGAATGGGTGGAGATGAGGAGGGAATGTGTTCTAAGGATAATAATTGAGAAGGAGATCAAGAGTTATTAGGTGTCTACTATGTGCCAGGAATTGTGCCATTGTTTCATTTGATTCTCACAGCAACCCTGTAATGTGAGTGCTATTATCAATCTGTTTTCCAAGTAGAGGTAACTGGGGTGGACAGAGGTTTAGTGATTACTTCATCTAGTATGTCCATCTAGTAAGTGTTTGAGACCAGATTTGAATTCCAGTGTTCATAAATCCATATTCAGCATTCTATCCATTACACTACCTGAAAAAGACCTTTGAGGCAATTTAGACTTACTCCTTCAAATGTAAAGATGGAGAAACTCTGATTAGCTTATTAGTAGTTAAATGGCAAAGGTGAAATTGGAACCTAGGTCCTCTGTATGCCAATCCATTACTTCCTGGAACCATATCCACATTGACTCTTAACAAGCACAAGATGCCATTGGGGAACAATAAATTATCTAGTCCAGCTTAAATATAGAGTGAATGAAAGGAAGTAGTGTGAAATAAAGCTACAAATGATGTATGAAAGATATTGGCCTTTTGTACAATCATAATCTGCCATTGTAGCCATTTTTCTATCTGCCTATATAAATGAATTAAGATTCTTCTTGCAGTAAGTTGATGAAAGTACATCTGCCCTTCTACTTTTCTCTTAAGGTGATGCATATCACTCAAAAACTGCCTTGTATATTCTAATTGAAAAGTCCTGAAGAAATTGTTTCACACAATTATGAAATGCATTAAAGAAGTTGTTTTAAATTAATTATCTCTTTCTCTCTGAAAGAAGGCAGCAATTCTGTGCTCTTTATTTTCTCCTATACCCTGAGAAGAGAATGATTATCATTCTGGAAAGTTTCAGAAGTCCTGATTGAAACATTCAACTGTGGTTCAGAAAACCTGACTTGCCCAAAATATACTAGGAGATTAAGGATATTAGAAGTAAGTAGTGAAACAATGATCATAGATGGGGAAAGGAAGAGGGAATGTGGCTCTATGCCAGACTCTACTTTTCCTGGCACTACTTCAGGATATGGGGAAATCCTTCTATGATATTGTTCCTCTATTTATCTCTCTTCCCATCTTGGTAGCAAACACTCTAGTCAGTAGTCTCAAGAGCAACCACAAAAAAGTGCTTTGCTGTAAACATGAGGATTTATTTGCCTGTGTACCAAGTAAGTCTGAACCAAGGAGGGGTCCTAGGGCAGGAAATTGAAATTCTTATAACTTTCAAAGGAAAGGGGCTGAGATAGAGCCTAGTGAGATTAATTTGTGTCAAGGGAAAGTCTGTTAACAGAATAGTGTGGCAGGGTGGAGCAGTTCAGGTATGATCATAATGTAGTACCCCTTCAAGGTCTGCGTTCCCATTTCCCAGCTTGTACCTCAGACCCAGATAGGCTGTGGTTACTACTTCCTCAAGGTTTTAGGGACAATCTTAAGCAATAGGGTTTATATTACTGTTGCTCATGAGCTTCCACTGATATAGTTCACATTAATTTGACAGCCCAGATAATCAATTGACCTTTACAAACGAAATATAGTAAGAATATTGGTACAAAACATCCCCTTGTCTCCCTGCCCACAAGAAAAAAAAGTACTCCCCTACCCAAAACAATGTGCTTGATGAATATAGGCTCAAACTTAAAATAAAACAGTTATCAAGGTAGAGATGAGATTGTGTGTGTATGTGACATCATATTTATACATATATATTTGTGAATATACATATATATCTACATTGTCTAGCTACACACACACACACATACACACACACACATTAGAGAGAGAACTGGCAAAGTAGTATTTTAAAGCTATAGTTACTGAAAGTTCTTTTTCTTTCTTTTCAGAATTCTTATGAAGTTTCCTTTGGATGTAATTTTCTGTAGGTTCAGAAAGTTGGTGCTTCTGTTGATACCATAGCTAATACTTCTCTCTAATGTGAAGGTTGTATCTCCTTGAAAATCTTACCATCCTTTGGTGACTATCTTTCCACATCTGTATGAGGATATTTGTCTGTCTTCACAACTACCATTCTGGTGTTGGCTAACTCCTCCATGCACTAGTTGTATTTCTGCATGTCCCATACTCACTAGATCACCTGGGCACTCCCATCTCAGAGTACTGTACTCATTCACCTAAGATCAGGAAAAAATAAATTCAAAACCAACAAACAAAAAATCTCCAAAACCAAAGGTACCATGTCTGGGGGCACAAGGTGTCAGTACTAAAACATTTCAAAATGTAACACTTTAAAAAGTGAGATAACCAAGGTATAGCCTCTTCTTTTTTCAGGAAACTATATGTGTTGTTGTTCAATCATTTTCTACCATTTCTGACTCTTTGTGACCCAATTTAAGGTTTTCTTGGCAAATATACTAAAGTGTTTTGCCACTTCCTTCTCTAGCTCATTTTGCAAATGAAAAAACATAGGCAAAGTAGGATTAAATGACTTGCCCTGAATCACACAGCTGGTGTCTGGCACTCCATTTGAACTCAGGTTCTCCTGACTTCAAGATAAGTGTTCTATCTACTGCATCATCTAGTTATTTAACCATCTCCTTCATCCAAGTAAGGTCTCTTTCTGCCCTGGCTAAATGTTATCTCCACTGGTCCTGTTTCTTAAATTACATAGTCAATGGGGAGCAATGGATGGAAAAAAAATAAAATTCCTTCTTCCCTGAAAATTTAAGTCTGCCTAGCAGCTGAAAAGGAATAAAGACCTCCCCCTTTCTGATTGTCATGACAATAATATGTCTTGGGTCCTCATGTGTGGTTTGATCTTATCTTAGACAGTGAAATTTCAAGGACCTGTTAGAAAGTTCACTGGATGAGTCAAGAGACCTGAGTTACAGTCTTGCCCATTACTAATTCTATGCCTATATATTTTTTTTTTCTATCAATAAGAAGGTGGAAGACAGTGGTAGCAAAGATCTATAGCATTTGGGATTGATTTAACATAACTTAGTTGATCTTTACTTTCAAGGAGAATATATTAAACCATTCTGTATGATTTAAATAAATCATTATTTCTTTCATCTTATGTAAAGTATGGTAATTGGGTTAGATGAACCACTAACATTCTGCCATGATACCTTGAGAAGTGAGGATGAGATATTGACTTCATGTTCTTTTTCAATCTCCTTCCCAAAAGCATGTTTGCTATAGGAGTTATCACTCTACCTCCATCTATCAAGCTTTAAAATAATGGATTTCTTGGCTTCTATGTGTAAACAGATAATTGATCTTATTTAGTGCCTAATTATAAAAAATAACTAATTGTAATAATTAAATTCTGCCTACAGAAAATGAACTTCTCCCTGGTCTCATGGCCTCTACAAAGATGGGTCTCTTACCTTATCGAGAAAGCAAATTATTTGATGGGAAGACTCTTTTCTTCTTTTCCCTTAGTCACAAAACTCTTTAATATCATCTCCTACTCTCTCCATTCTCCTGTCACTGATTAAGAGGTGGCCCTTCTCCTTGCCAACTCCAATCCCTCTACATGAATATTCTAGTCCTTCCCTTCATGTCTTCTCCAGTAGATTGCATTACCAGTCAAATCATCCTGGCTATGTCTAAAATCTTCAATCTCTCACTATCTACAGACTACTTTCCTACTTCCTTCAAACACACTTAAGTCTCCAAAAAAATGTCATTAGTTCCCACAAGGAGAAGCAAAGTGGTCCAGTGAATCGAACACTGGACCTAGAGTTAGGAGTTCCTGAGTTCAGAACTAGCTTCAAACATGTATTAGCTATGCCACCCTAGGTAAGTCACTTAACCCTCTTTGCCTAAGTTTCCTCATCTGTCAAAGGAGCTGGAAAAGGAAATGACAAAGCACTTCAGTGTCTTTGGGGACTGCATCCAATCCCAAACAGGGCCATGGAGAGTCAGACATGACTAAAATAACCAAGCAACAAGGAGATCCTGCCACCATTTCCTCAAGTTTTTTTTTTCTCTATATCTCTTTTTCCTGTCTTGATCACAGTTCTTGGGAAGATCATTTACATTCTCTGCCTATACTTCCTGCCTTTTCACTCAATCCTTTATAATCTAGCTTCAGAATTTATCACTCAATTGAAACTGCTCTCTCTAAAGTTACCAGAGATCTATTAATTGCCATATCTGATGGTCTTTTATCAATTTTTCCTCCTTCATTTTTCTATTGCATTTGATACTGTTGCATAATATTGCATTATTTATGCTGTCTTCTCTCTGAATTTTCTTCCTACTTGTCTTTTTCTTAGTCTATTCATCATCCACATAATGCTTCCTAGTTTTCTGTTCTAGACACTCTGCTCCTCCCCCTTTATAATCTTTCTCTTGGTATTTTCATGAAGTCATGTCCTAACCAGAGTCCCAAGTAACCACATGCCTGATAATTAAAACTAGCTTTCCCAGATATGTCTCAAACTTAATATCTAAAACCGAACTCATTATCTTTTTCTCAAAACCTCCTTTCTTTTAGATTTTTCTATTTCTGTCAAAGACATCACCAACTTTCTAGTTTCTGGATTCATAACCTTGCCATTCATAATTTTGGACTGCTCACCTTTCCTCATCTTGTATTTTTAATCAGTTGTCAAATACTGCTGTTTCTACCTTTTGGTCCCTTCTCTCTTTCCACACAGCTACCACTTTACTTTGAGTCTTTTATTCTCATCTAGAGAACAACAGCCTCCTGACTGGTTTCTTATAACTTCACTTTAATTAAATTATATGCAGCTACCAAAGTAATTTTCTTTAAATGCATACCTGACTATGTGACTCTCCTCAATCAACTCTAGTTGGCTTCCTATAGCTTCCAGGATAAAATAAAAAAATTCTTCTGTTTGCTTTTTAAAGCCCTACACAACCTGACTACTAATTATCTTTCCAACATTATTGGTCATTACTTTTCCCCTCTTGCACTTGTATCCAGCAAAACTGACCTTCTTCACACATAACACTCTAATTTCTACTTCCATATTTTGACTGGATATGTCTCCCAATCCTTGGAATAGATTCTCTCCTCACTGCTAGTCTTGAAGACTTGCTTCTCAAGAATCATCTTCAACTTGAAAATTTTGCTTATCCCTCAAGAACTACTGCCCTTTACCCCCAAAGTACCCTGTATTGAGCTACTTTACATTTTATTTATATTTATTCACTTTACATTTATGCTAAACATAATTATATATGTAATCATTGTCTCCTCAATTGGAATATAAATGTGAGAAGAGATTGTTTCATTCTTTGTACTTGTATACTCAGCACTAAGCAAATGTCCTAGTGCATAGTATACATTTAATAAATTCTTGTTAATGGCCTGAAATCTTTGCCCACCAAAACTGGTATTCTGGATTCTCTCACATTCTGTATTCTCCCATGCCATAGGCTTTCTTATGGTCCCAGCCCCAGACATAATAATACTTAAGTATGAGTCTGAGAATACACATGAAGTAACCTTGTAGAGTAGATACAGAAAACAACTCTGTACAATTAGGGAGACATGTTGCTCAGAGGCCTTTTCAATGGAGATATTTTCATTGAGTTAACCAATCTCGCTCCAGGCTGTTTCAGGTCTAGGTCTTTGACTCTTACAAATGTACCTTTTGCTTTCCTGGTACATAACATGCTTATTCCAGTTTCTCTATAGCCCTCTGGCTAGGATAGAGAAAAATAGCTCTGTTCTGGCCCTTCAGTCCTTGTACCCAACATAGAATGAATTTCGTCCTGATCTGATTCCTGAGACCCTCACTTTCAGGGGTTTATTTGTCTATTCAGTTTAGTTAAAAATTTCTGTTTCCATTAGGAAGCCTAGGAATCACATGTGTTCTATCATTAAAACTAAGATAACCTGAAGAAACAGGGACTTTTCTTGCTTACCCAATTACCATAGAAACATAGAATATTAGAGTTGGAAGGACTTTAGAGGTCATCTTACATATGCACCTTTCATTTTACAAATGAGAAAAATGAGTTCCAAAGAGATTAAGCGACTTGCCTGAAGTTATAAAGGTAATTCTTCCACAGGACTCCAATATACAATTTTTTTTGGTACTCTCTTCAGCTCCATCCCCTTTAACAATTTTCTCTAGTTATTGACACAATAAATTAAAATAAATCAATCAAAATGATAAGATCTTCAATATTGTTGTAGTTAGCAGAGAGAAACTATCAGAGAAACTGATAAAAATTAATCCGTGACACAGGCAGGGAGAAGGCACTAACAGAGACCTCTGGGGAGGTAATCCAGTCAGAAATTCAAGTTTTGTCAAACCCCTAAGAGCCACCCTATGTAGGGGTCTTGGACCACCTCACCTTGCCATGCCCTGTCAGAAATCCTAGTCATGTCTCTGAAGATAAATTGTCCCTATAAAATCTACTTATGACCATGGCTTTTCTACTGCCTTCCTTTGGGTCATAGCCACTGGCACTCTACCTCTTGGTATCTTTTTCCTTATCCCTCATCCATGCCTTGTGGTATCTCCCAAACCCCATTTCATCTCCTTATAGGTAATTCTTTTAGGATGCTAAGTCCCTTTCAGGATTTAGCCTGTTAGCTAAGGACATGTCCCAACCTCAGGGGATGATCCTTTTCTATTGGGTAATTATGCATTCCACTAAAGAACTTGTCTTTTATATGTTCTGGTACTCTATTTCATATTTACCCTTCCTGGTATCTATTTTATCTGTTCATTTTGTCTGTAACTTCTTCCCTAAATAAATCTACCTTTTGCCAAACAGAATGGCCATTATGAATTCTTCATATGATTGAACCCCAGCTTTTGGTACCTATTGTCATCTTGTGTCTACAACAAGAACATCAAATAAACACCTTATGAAGTACTTACTAACAGCCAGGCACTATTCTTAGGTGCAAAATTAAGTGAAGCAATCACTATACAAAAGGATCTTATATTCCAAGAGGAAAAACAAGGAGATAAATAAACTGATAGGTAGAGAAATAGAAATAGAGATAGAGATTAAATATAAATCTATAGAGACAGACATATGTCCATACCGATATATTACAGAATAAATATAAAAAAGAATGTCAAGTAGATAACTTTAAGACAGTTTGAGAGGAGAAACTATAGTGGAGAGGATTGGACAAAGTAGTTTTGTTTTTCTAGTGCTTATTGGACAACAAAAAGCTAAAGCAAAATAGGAACTGTGTCTTCTTTATTTTGACACCCCTAGGGCATATCAAAGTACCTTGCACACAGTAGGTACTTACTTAGTGTTTAATGATGATGGTGGGGGAAATAACAACACAGAGATCATAGCCAAGTAATTATCAAATATAGGCCCAAATAATGGGAGCAAATTGTCTTAAAGAAGGATAATTGTTACTGCAGCCAGAGGAACTAGATAGTTGAAGAAAGAAGAGATAATTAGATTTAAATAAATAAAGATAATTAGATTTAAATAAATAAAGACTTGCTGATAATTGGATTTCTGATTGAAACCAGCTCACTGATTATATCTAAGGACAACTTCTGTTTGCATTAAGACTTCAGAGAAATCTGCTGATTGCAAAGAGCTATAAATATGGATTTGTAAATGAAGCCTCTACCAAATCCTCAGAGATCCCAACAGGTAAGAAAAACAAAGATTTTACTTTAAGAGTTGGTCATTTAGAGAAACTAACTGAAATCAGAGTGCGCTAAGGATGATGCAACAATGAAGTGCAGAGGGCATCTTACAGTGTAGGATAAAGAATATAGACATTTGTGTTTCTGCCCATGCTAATAACAGTTAAACATGAATAATTTGGTTAGTATTGTTGCTATAAGAGATTAGAAGAGAGGAGAAAAGTCACATTAATACTAAAGATGTCGGGAAAAATAAATGAAGTCTTTTTTTTAAAGAATTGGAAGAACTTTCAAGGAAAAAATCCAAAGAAATAAATACAATCTAAAAAGGCAAAAAGAGCATCCTAAGCAATTCAGGAGACTGATTTTTTTTTTAACATGACACATTAAAAAGGTAAAGCCCCTTTATCACATTGTACTATGAAATGAGAAAGAATCTCTTCCTCTAAAGTAGGGAAGCTGGACTTTCTACAAACTTGGTCCAAATAATAGAGATGACCACTTACAGATACAACAAGAAGAAAGGTCATTCAGCAGCACAAAGAGGAAGAAGAGATGAATAGCAGTGCTAAATGAGACTCCTTGTTGAATGGTACTGTTCTGGCTATTTATCAGTCTGACAAATAATAGAGAGAGGGCTGCTATCTTCCGAAAGCATAAATCTGAAACATGGCAATGAACCAGTAGAGACTTGTCAAACTTGACAACTACTATCCACTCCCTTGTGGGTACAAGAAACCTAGAATGCTTTGTGAGGGATTATATAATTTGGGAGAAGACTTCAGGGATAACAGGGATATTCCCATCACGTCTGTAGATTGAAGGCATTTCCAATAAGAGGCAGATTTGAAAAGGGAACAAATGACTAAGAAGATGTTGTCTGGAAGACAAGATAAGGATTCCCAGACCAAAGTTTAAAATGTAAGAATGATGGGTTATTTGACAAGTGTACCTAATGAGAGCTGATAAAATATATATTTGCCTGGATTCTTGTGAATATGATCAAGAAAGTTTTTCACAGAAAAAGTTAGACACAAGACATAAACTGCCCATGTGTAACTGCCAAATTAGATACCATAGGGACTGATAAGTACAGAAAAGGAAGAAAAGTATCTGTAGAGATGAATAATAATTCATAGGAGACAGTATCCAAGAAGAGAACCAGCATACAATCTATGCTTCAGCTGTCTATATACAAAGGTACAAAAAATATTGGCAGTAAGACATGGAACTAGATATGCTAATTGAAGAAGGCAAATCTGACCTCATAGGTATCACTGAGACTTGGAATTATTGGAATAATGATTGTAATATGACTAAAATTATATGCCTCATTTAAAAGGAAAAAAAGATAAAGTGGTGGAATAGCAGGGTTTTTGTCACTTTTTTTTTGATTAAGGCTTTTTATTTTCAAAACTTATGCTGAAGTGTCAACATTCACTCTTGAAAAATTTTGTGTTCCACATGTTTTTCTTCCCCCCTTCCCCCCACTCTCTCCCCTAGATGACAATCAATCCAATATATGTTAAACAGGTACAATTCTTCTATGCATATTTACACAATTATGTTGCACAGGAAAAATCAGATCAAAAAGGAAAAAATAAGAAAGAAAAAATTCAAAGAACAACAAAAATGTGGAAAATACTATGTTGCAATCTACACTCAGTCTCCACAGTCCTTTCTCTGGCTCCACATGGCTCCTTTTATCACAAGACCATTGGAACTGGCCAGAGTTATCGTGCTTTTGAAAAGAGCCATGACTGTCACATAATCATCACATAATCTTCTCGTTGCTGTGCACAATGTTCTCCTGGTTCTACTTGCTTCACTTAGCATCAATTCATGTAAATTTTTCCAATCCTCTTTGGAATCATTCTGCTGATCATTTCTTATAGAACTATAATATTCCAGAACATTCATATACCATAACTTATTCAGCAATTCTCCAACTGATGGGTATCCATTCAGTTTTCAGTGTCTTGTAATTAAAAAAGGGGTTGCTTAAAACCATGTTTGCATACAAAGGTCCTTTTCTGTTTTTTTAATGTGCTTTTTGGAATACAGGCCCAGTTGAGGCACTGCTGGATAAAAGGGTATGCACAGTTTAAAAGTCCTTTGGACATAATTCCAAATTTCTCTCCAGAATGGTTGGATCAGTTCACAATTCCACCAACAATATACTAGTACCCCAGTTTCCCCATATCTCCTCCAGTATTCCTCATCATCTTTTCTTGTCATCTTAGCAATCTGAGAGGTGAGTAGTGATACCACCTCAGAGTTATCTTAATTAACATTTCTCTCATCAATGATGATATATTTTTTCCATATGATTATAGTTTTAATTTCTTCATCTGAAAATTGTCTGCTCATATCCTTTGACTATTTACCAATTGGAGAATGATTTGAATTCTTATAAATTTGAGTCAATTCTCTATATTTTAGAAATAAGGCCTTTATTAGAACCCTTGGATATAAAATTTTTCCCCTGTTTATTGCTTCCCTTCTAATCTTGTCTGCATTGGGTTTTTTGTATAGAACCTTTTTAATTTAATATAATAAAAATTATCCATTTTACATTCCTTAATGTATTCTAGCTCTTTTTTGGCTACTAATTCCTTCCTTTTCCACAGACCTAAGAGGTAAACTATCTTTTTTTCTTCTAATTTGCTTATAGTGTCACTCTTTATATCTAATTCATGAACTCATTTTGATCTTATCTTGGTGTGGCATGTTAAGTGTGAGTGAATGTCTAGTTTCTGCCATACTAATTTCCAATTTGGGGATAGCAGTTTTGTATTTTCATGTACATTTCACACATGTGATAAACAAAAAGAATATTATTGTAGGAGTATGTCAAACTCCCTGGACAAATGGAAAAATAGACTAATAGTTCATTAAACAATTACAAATTAGAAATGTAATATCATAATTATAAAGGACTTAAAGTATCTCATCATCTGCCTCTGTCTGTCTATCCCTGTCTGTCTGTCTTTCTGTTTCTCTGTATGTGTCTCTGTCTCTGTCTCTGTTTCTGTGTGTGTGTGTGTGTGTGTGTAAAATGACAGCGGTTTACTTACTTTGTCTTTGGATTCACAGGGCCTGAGCCAAAGTAAGCAATTGACATATTAATTAAACTAACAATTTCATTCTCAAAAAAGTTGAAGGAAGTGATAAACAAAACTGCTATTTTGACCATAACAAAGATACTGATTACAATTCTATCTTGAAATTTGTGAGAAAGAGAAGAAAGCTGAGAGTGGTCTAACATTTAAAGTTATGGGAGAATAAAATTTAGAGTGAATCATTTCACAAAATTCAAAGAAAAGATGAATACTTATGGACCAAAAATCTACAAGGAAAGTCAGCCCAAAAGGGATAAATTGTTATTTTAATAATTCAAGTGCAAGTGATTTTGATGGGTAAGAAAAAGAGAGCTATCCAAAGAGAATGAAGTAAATAACAACATATCAAACAAAACTATTTTTTTAAAAAGATGTATATATGATAAGAAAGAAAAGGCAGTTGATTGAGAATAAATACAAAATAAAGTCCTTTTTCAAAAGGAGGACATTGACAAAAATGAGAATATAGTATTAAAATGAGAAGACTGTTAAAAGGATTAACATCAAGTTTTGAAGGAATGACAGGCGTACAAAAGCACTGTTGATGAAACTGTAAATGTTGATCCATTCATTCTGGATAATATTCTATAATAATCCACATTATTATGTTTGTGATAGCAAGTAACTGGCAATAAAAGGATGCCCATTAATTTAAAAATTATTGAATTGAATTGAAAAAAAATTGACATATGAATAAGAGAAATTCAGAGAAACATAAGATGATTTGTAAAGATTGTTGAAATAAACAGAACCAGAACAGTGACTACAAGAATGAAAATGAAAATAACACTAAAAGAAGCAAAACTGAGTAACTGAAAGACCAATAATGGTTCTGGAGTTGACATAATAACTTCCTTTCTTTTTTTTCTAATGTTTCCCATTCTTCCCCTCCATTCTTGGGCATTCCATATCATATATCATGTCCTCACATGAGCAGAATTTCTAGATCCTACCAATATATTTTTTCAGTTAGGTGGTACAGTAAATAGAATGGAGTCAAGAAGGCTCATCTTCCTGAGTTCAAATCTGGGCTCAGATGCTTACTAGCTATGTGAATTTGTGTCACTTAACCCTGTTTGCCTCAGTTTCCTCAAGTGCAAAATGAAGTGGAAAAGGAAACTAATCCATTACCTTTGCCAAGAGAAACCCAAACAGGGTCATAAAGAGTTGGACTTGACTGAAAATGACTGATTGACAAAAGAAATCTTTTTCAAACTATATGATGTTCTATGACCTAAATAGCTTGTTTGTGCAGAGGCATGTGGCATTCTAACACATTGTCTAGACTTGTATGGAGTACATGAGGGCATTGGGATAGTTGGCAAAAGAACAACCTACTTGTATCCTATTCTAACTCACATTTGAACTGAATTCCCATGGACAGCTTAACTCATAAGAGGTCACTATACATCTCCCCTACTTGAAGAATTCAAGGGATTAGAATGATTATAATATTTATATTCTGCCTTGGTTAGACCAAATCAATACCATTTCATTCAGTTTGTTTTGCCATTGTTTAGGAAAGGGATTGTTCAGCTAATAAAGATTTATGGAAATGCTACTAAGATAAGGAAGCATTTCAAATTCATGATATTAGAGAATTGATTTAAGAAATTTAAGATTTGACTTCCAGGGGTGGAACCAAGATGGTGGAGTAAAGCCAGGAAGCTGCTCCAGACCTCCCACTTTCCTCGGAGAACCACATGAAACCAAGCCTCTGAACAGAGTCTGATGGAATGAAATCACTTTCCAGCTCATGATAGACTGAAAAAACTTCAAGAACAGTCAGTCTCTGGGACACTGATGCATTGTTAGTGGAGCTGTGAATGGATCCAACCATTCTGGAGAGCAATTTGGAACTATGCTCAAAAAGTTATCAAACTATGCATACCCTTTGACCCAGCAGTGTTTCTATTGGGCTTATATCCCAAAGAGATCTTAAAGGAAGGAAAGGGAACCACTTGTGCAAGAATGTTTTTGGCAGCCCTTTTTGTAGTGGCTAGAAACTGGAAACTGAATGGATGCCCTTCAATTGGAGAGTGGCTGAATAAATTATGGTATATGAATGTTATGGAATATTATTGTTCCGTGAGAAACGACCAGCAGGACGATTTCAGAGAGGCCTGGAGAGACTTGCATGAACTGATGCTGAGTGAAGTGAGCAGAACCAGGAGATCATTATACATGGCAACAACAATACTATATGAGGATCAGTTCTAAGGGACATGACTCTCTTCAACAATGAAATGCTTCAAAACAATTCCAATTGTTCGGTGAAGAGAGCCATATACACCCAGAGAGAGGGATGTGAAATGTGGACCACAACATAACATTTTCATGTTCTCTATTGAGATTTGCTTGCATTCTATTTCCTTTATCGGATTATTCTTTCTTGTAGATATGATTTCTCCTGCACAAAAAATGATGTGTGGCAATAACTATACATATATTTGATTTCTTAAGTATTCTAACATAATTATCATGTAGTGGATATCCTGCCATCTAGGGGAGGGGTGGGGAGTAAGGGGGAAAATTTGTAATAGAAAGCTTTGTAAGGGTTAATGTTTAGAAATTACCCATACATATGTTTTGCAAATAAAAAGTATTAATAAATTAAAAAAAAAAAAGAACAGTCAGTCTCACTGGGGTGAAAAGGGTATTCAGCTTAGCTCAGATAGACTCCAGGACAGCCAATTAGAGAGTTTTATTCACTGTAAATTAGCAATCAAGATCCTCAGTCCTGGCTCAGTAGAGAAGCAAATTAATGATGGGCTACTTCCAGTCCCAGCTCAGAGGGCAAACTGTGGGAAACCAGGCTCTTTCCTGAAAAGAGCAGGCAAGATACCCTCTGCAAACAAGGGCCCTCTGTGCTCAAAGTCAAGACTCAGAGCTGCACAGGAAGCTTGGGATAGTGTTCACTCTATCCCAGGAGCAAAGCTCTAACATAAAAGTAAGAAAAAGAAGAAATACTAAAAGAAAAAGAAAGAAAATGAGCAAGAAACAGAAAAGAATCTTGACTATGGCAACAGGGAAGACCAAAACACAAACTCAGATGAGAACAGAATGTCCACAGAATAGATCTCAAAGAGTGATATGAATTGGTCTCAAGCCCAAAGAGATTCTTGAAGTGTTCATAAATGATTTTAAAAGGCAAATAATAGAGGTTGAATAAAAATGAGGGGGGAAATGAGGCTGAAGAAAAATGAGAGGTGTGCATGAGACAGCCAATAGCTTGGAAAAGGAAGGAAAAAAATTTTATGAAGAAAACAACTCCTTAATATGTAGAATCAAAGAAATGGAAGAAGAGATACAAAAGCTAACGGGAAAAAAACATTAAAAACTAGAACAGGACAAATGGAAGCTGATGAGTCTGTGAGATAGCAAGAATTAGTCAAATAAACCAAAAAGAATGAAAAAAGGAAAGAAAATGTGATATGTCACTGACAAAACAGCCTAAGTAGAAAATAGATCCAGAACAGACAATTTTAAAATTATTGCCCTATCTGAAGGCTATGACCAAAAAAGAAAAGATCCTGGAGGGAATTCTTCAAGAGATCATTAAAGAAAAGTGCCCCAATATTCTAGAAACAGAGAGGGAAATACACATTGAAAGAATCCATCTATCATCTCTGGGAAAAGATCCCAAGGAAAACCCCAAGGAACATTGCTGCAAAACTCCAGAACTATAATCTAAAGGAAAAAAACACTTCAATCTTACAGGAAAAAAACTATTCAAATACCAAGGAACAACAGTTAGGGTTATCTACGATCTGGTAGCTTCTATAATAAAGGATCAGAGGGCCTGGTATATCATTTTCCAGAAGGCAAAGGAAATAAGGTTATAACCAAGAATTAACTACCCAGTAAGATTAAGCATCATCTGGGGGGGCGGAGCCAAGATGGCGAACTGCAGACAGCTTTCTCTGTGAACTCCTGGGACATTCCCTCAAACCCAGACAACGTAAGCCTTCCAACTGGTTTCTAAGTGAGAGCACCGCCAACCATTTGGACTACAACGTACTTCTATCAAAGATCTACCGTGAAAGAACTCCGGAGAAGGTTAGCCTCAGGGGAAATCGGCCACTGGTCTTGATCAGACTCCAGCCAGGGCGGAAGTCAGGGCTGCGATAGAGGGGCGGATTTTGGGCACCCAGGAAGCCCCTGGGAGACGCCTGGGCCACTTTGCTCTGCTTGCGGGCAGGTGCTTTGGTAGATCTGCCTTTGGAAAAGGGTGGATCGAAAGCAGCTGAAAACGTGGTTCTAGTGCGAATCTAGCCCAACCAGCCTCAGACCGGAAGTCAACTCGACAAACTGCCCCAGGGCAAATACAAATTGTTGCAGTTTTCTCTGGTTTTGACAAATATCCCAACTTTAAATCATGAGCAAGAAGCAGAAGAGAGCTCTCACCATAGAAAGCTTTTACGGAGAAAAAATAGAACAGTCCCCAGATCCTGACATTATGAAAACAATCCCAGATGAAGCCACAAAGGCAGACTTAAGTTGGTCTCCCTTTCAGAAGGCTTACCTGGATGATTGCATTAAGAATCTCAAAAGAGAACTAGAAGAAAAATGGGGAAATAAATTGAGATCAGGGCAACAGAAATATCAAAAACTGGAAAATAGGACTGGTGAATTGGAAAAAGAAAACAGTTCACTGAAAAACAAAATTGGTGAATTGGAAAAAATCACCAATTCACTGGAAAATAAAAATGGTGAACTGAAAA
>JAJPUD010001719.1:193342-236007 GCA_023553655.1 Myrmecobius fasciatus | reverse complement strand
GATGGTGGACTTGCTGTACCAGATCTAAAACTATATTATAAAGCAGCGGTCATCAAAACCATTTGGTACTGGCTAAGAAATAGAGTAGTCGATCAGTGGAATAGGATAGAATCACAAGACAAACTAGGCAATAACTATAGCAATTTGGTTTTTGATAAACCCAAAGACCCCAGCTTTTGGGATAAGTATTCACTATTTGACAAAAACTGCTGGGAAAACTGGAAACTAGTGTGGAAGAAATTAGGGCTTGACCCACATCTAACACCACATACCAAGATAAGATCTAAATGGGTTCATGATCTGGATATAAAGAGTGATACTATAAGTAAATTAGAGGAATGTAATATAGTTTACCTCTCAGACCTATGGAGATGGAATAAATTTATGTCCAAAGAAGAACTGGAACTCTTAATTGAAAACCAGATAGATAACTTTGACTATATTAAGTTAAAAAGTTTTTGTACAAACAAAATCAATGCAGACAAGATTAGGAGGGAAGCAATAAATTGGGAAATCATCTTTACATTTAAGGGTTCTGATAAAGGTCTCATCTCTAAAATATATAGAGAATTGTCTCATATTTATAAAAATTCAAGCCATTCTCCAATCAATAAATGGTCAAAGGATATGAACAGACAATTTTCAGAGGATGAAATTAAAACTATTTATAGTCATATGAAAAGGTGCTCCAAATCACTATTGATCAGAGAAATGCAAATCAAGACAACCCTGAGATACCACTTCACACCTGTCAGATTGGCTAAAATGACAGGAAAAGTTAATGATGAATGTTGGAGGGGATGTGGGAGGGCTGGGACACTGATGCATTGTTGGTGGAGCTGTGAACGGATACAGCCATTCTGGAGAACAATTTGGAGCTATGCTCAAAAAGTTATCAAACTGTGCATACCCTTTGACCCAACAGCATTTCTATTGGGCTTATATCCCAAAGAAATCATAAAGGAAGGAAGGGGCCCCACATGTGCAAGAATGTTTGTGGCAGCCCTTTTTGTGGTGGCTAGAAACTGGAAATTGAATAGATGCCCTTCAATTGGAGAATGGCTGAATAAATTATGGTATATGAATATTATGGAATATTATTGTTCTGTAAGAAATGACCAGCAAGATGATTTCAGAGAGGCCTGGAGAGACTTGCATGAACTGATGCTGAGTGAAATGAGCAGAACCAGGAGATCATTATACACGGCAACAACAGTACTATATGACAATCAATTCTGATGGACATGGCTCTCTTCAACAATGAAATGTTTCAAACCACCTCCAATTGTCCACTGAAGAAAGCCATATACACCCAGAGAAAGGGATGTGAAATATGGACGACAACATAACATTCTCATACTCCTTGATTGATGTTTGCTTACATTGTGTTTCCTTTATCTGATATATCGTTTGTGTAGACAAGATTTTTCTTGCACAACAATGACAAGTTAGGAAATATGTATACATATATTCGATTTGCCAATATTTTAACATAATTAACATGTAGTGGATATCCTGCCATCTAGGGGAGGGGTGGGGAGTTGGGGGAAAAATTTGTAACGGAAAGCTGTATAAGGGTTAGTTTTGAAGAATTACCCACACATATGTTATGCAAATAAAATAAAAAAATAAAATTTAAAAAAAAAATAAAAAAAAAGATTAAGCATCATCTTTCAGGGGAGGAGATGAAGCTTCAATGAAATAAGACTTTCAATCATTTTTATTGAAAAAACAAGAATTAAACAGAAAATTTAATCTATAAACACAGGACTCAAGAGATGTATAGGAAGGTAAACAAGGGGGAATATGTGTGTGTGTGTGTGTGTGTGTGTATGTGTGTGTGTATAAATATATATGTATATATATATACATATAATTTAAAGGTAAAACTGTTTATATATGTAGATGGGAAAATGATATGTGTAACTCTTGAGAACTGCATCTGTTACTGGGGCAGACAGAAGGGGGGAATCACATAGACTGAGTGTGTGCTTGTGAATAGACTTTGATGTGATGACATAAAAGAAAAAAAATAGTAAGGGGTGGGGAAAGTTCTGTATTGAAATAAAAGAGGAAAGGGGTAATATAACAGGGCAATTAGATCACATAAAGAGGCACAGCAGTTCTATTACAATCCAAGGAAAAAATGGAGAAGGATGAACATTGTCTGAAGCTTGATGTCATCAGTTTTGGTTCTAAGAGGGAATAACTTAATCATTCAATTGGGTATAGAAATTGATCTAACCCTATAAAGAAGTAGGAGGAGAAAGAGGAAAGAAAAGGCAGGGACAAGATAGAAAGTTGGGCTGAAACACTAGGGGAAAAGTTAGGAAAAGGGAGAAAGAGGTGATAGAAGAAAAGTTTGTAGGTGAAGTGAGTTTAAAAAAACACTACTAACAGAAGGGGGAAGGGTGATAAGAGACAAAGTAATGGGTGGTGTGGGTAAAAAAATACTACTAAGAGAAGAGGGGAAAGGTAATAGAAGATAAGGTAGTAGGTGGGGTGGGTAATAAAACAGGACTAAGGACAGGGTGGAAAGAGAGAACCAAATTTTATACAAAGGAGGAAATAGGATGGAGGGAAATACAAAGCTGATAATCATAACTGTGAATATAAATGGGAAGAACTCTCTCATAAAATGGAAGCAAATAGCAGAGTGCATTAAAAAGCAGAATTGTACAATATCTTGTTTACAAAAAACACATTTGACACAGAGAGAGACATACAGAGTAAAGATAAAAACAGAAAAGCTATAATGGATTATATATTCAGCTGAAGCCAAAAAAAAAAAAAAAAGGGTTGGCAATTCTGATCTCAGATAAAGCAAAAGTAAAAATAGATCTTTCTAAAAGAGAAGGAAGGAAAGTACATCTTGATAAAGGGTACCATAAATAATGAAGTAATAATGATACTAAATGTGTATCCACCGAGTAGTAAAGTGGCTAAATTCCTAGAGAAGATTTTAAGCTAATTACAGAAAGAAATAGCAAAACCAATTAGACAAATCTAACCACAAAATAAACAATAAAGAAACTAGGGAAGGTAATAGAATCCTAGAAAACCTAGATATGATAGTCCTCTGGAGAAAACTGAATAGGGACAGAAAGGAATATACCTTTTTTGGTAGTATATGGTACCTAAACAAAAATTGAACATTTATTAGGTCATAAAAACTTCACAGTCTAATGCAGAAAGGGAGAAATAGTAAATGCTTCCTTTTCAGATCACAATGCAGTAAATATAAATTCAGTAAAGAACCTGGGGGAAAAAAGACTAAAAAATCAATTGGAAATTGAATAATCGAATACTAAAAAATGAGGGGATCAAACAGTAAATTACAGAAACAATCCATAATTTAATTCAAGAGAATGACAATAGTAAGACAACATATCAAAACCTATGGGAGGCAGTCAAAATAGTTATTAGTGTGAATTTTATATCTCTAAATAGCTACATGAAGAAAATAGAGAAAAAGTAAAAGAATGAATTCAGAATGCAACTCAAAAAACTAGAAAAAGAACAAATTATAACCCCCGTTGAATACAGAATTTAGAAATTCTGAAACTCAAAGAAGAAATTAATTAAATAAAAACAAAGAAAACTATTGAACTAATAAACAAAACTAAGAGTTGATTTTATGAAAAAAACTAACTAAATAGACAAACCTTTGATTAATTTGATCAGAAAAAGAAAAAAAAACATAAATCACTAGCATCAAAAATTTAAAAAGTGAAATTGAAAAACAAATTAAAGTAATAATTAGGAGCTATTTTACCCAACTGTATGGCAGCAAGTCTGCCAATCTAATTGAAATGGATGAATATTTACAAAAAATATAAATTGCCCAGGTTAACAGAAGAGAAAATAGATTAATTAAACAGTCCCATTTTAGAAAAAAAAGAAATTGAAAACAACATTAATTAACTCCCTAAGAAAAAAATCTCCAGAATTCACAAGTGAATTCTACCAAACATTTAAAGAGCAATTAATTCCAATGCTATGTAAACTATTTGTGAAAATAAGAAAAGAAGGAGCCCTGCCAAATTCTATGACACAAATATGGCACTGATATGTAAACCAGGAAGAATCCCAACAGAGAAAGGAAACTATAGACCAATCCCCCTAATGAATTTTGATGCAAAAAATTTAAATGAAATATTAACAAAGAGATTACAGCAGCTTATCAGCAGGATAATATGCTATGACCAAGTGAGATTTATACCAGTATTGCAGGGCTGGAATATCTGGCTAGAAATTCTGGCTTTAGCAATAAGAAAAGAAAAATAAATTAAAAGAATTAGAATAATCAATGAGGAAATAAAACTATCACTCTTTGCAGATGATATGATGATATACTTAGAGAATTCTACTAAATCATTCAAAAAACCTACTGGAAATGATTCACAGCTTTAGCAAAATTGCAGAACATAAAATAAACCCACACAAATCATCAACATTTCTATATACTTCTGATAAAGCTCAGCAGCAAGAGATAGAAAAAGAAACTCCATTTAAAATTACTGTAGAAAAAATAAAATACTTGGGGATCTACCTGCCAGGACAAACCCAAGAACTATATGAATTTAATTAAAAAACCCCTCTCACACAAATATAGTCAAATCTAAACAATTGGGGAATTATGAATTGCTCATGGATAGACTGAGCTAATATAATAAAAATGATAATTCTGCCTAAATTGGTGTACTTGCTCAGTGCAATGCCAATCAAATTGCCAAAAATTATTTTATAGAATTAGAAAAAAATAATAACAAAATTCATCTGGAAGAACAAAGGGTCAAAAATATCAAGAGGATTAATGGGGAAAAATACAAAGGATGGTGGCTTAGCATTACCAAACTTAAAACTGTATTATAAAGTGGCAATTATCAAAACCATTTGGCACTGGCTAAGAAATAAAGTGGTGGGTTAGTGGAATAGATTAGATATATACAACACAATAATCAAGACCTGTAGCAATCTAGTATTTAATAAAACCCAAAATTCCAGCTTCTAAAATAAGAACTCACTATTTGAAAAAAATTTGCTGAGCAAACTGAAAATAATGTCAGAAACTCAGCATAGATCTACATCTCACACCTCATTACCAAAATAAGGTCAAAATGGGTACATGATCTGTGCAAAAAGGATGATACCATCAATAAATTCAGTGAACAAGGAATAATTTATCTATCAGATCTTTGGAGAAGGGAGCTATTTATGACCAAAGAAGAACTAGAGAAAGGCAATATGGATGACTTTGATTACATTAAGTTGAAAAGGTTTTGCACAAACAAAACCAACAGAAACAAAATTAAAAGGTAAGTACAAAGCTTGGAAAAAATCTTTACAATCAGTGTGTCTGATAAAGGTTCCCTCCTCCCCCTGTTTTGTTTTTGTTTTGTTTTGTTTTGTTTTTTACTTTTAGTTGATCTCTGCTCCTGGGACAAGAACATTGTCCCAAACTTCCTGTGCAGTTTTGAACCTTGGCTTTGAGCACAGGAGCCCCTTGTGTTTGCAGTGCATAGCTTGGTTGCTCTTTCCAGAAAAAGCCTAATTTCCCATTTTGCATTCTGAGCTGGGACTAGAAATTGCCCCACAGATTTGCTTCTCTATTGAGCCAGGACTGAGGGTCTTAGTTACTGATGCTATAATTAAGACCCTCTCACTGGTTTTCCCAGAGTCTATCTGAGCTGGTTTGAATATCCTTTTTACTCCAGTGAGACTGAACTTTCTTGAGGTTTTTCCAATCTATCTTGAACTGGAGAATGGTTTCATTCTATCAGATTCTGTTCAGAGGCTTAGTTTCATGTAATTTTCAAGGAAAACTGGGAGAGCTGGAGCAATTTCCTGGCTTTACTTCACCAACTTGGTTCCACCCCGAGAAACCCAAAGGTCTCATTTCTAAAACATAAAAAGAACTGTGTCAAATTTATAAGAATACAAGTCATTCCCCAATTGATAAATGGTCAAAGGATATGAACAGATATTTTTCAGATGATGAAATTAAAGCTATCTATAATTATATGAAAAAATTCTCTAAATCACTATTGATTAGAGAAATGCAAATTAAAACAACTCTGAGGTACCGCCTCACACCTCTCAGTTTGGCTAAGATGACAGGGAAAGATAATGTTGAAAAAGGTGTGGGAAAACTGGGACACTAATACATTGTTGGTAGAGTTGTAAAATGATCCAACTATTCTGGAGAACAATTTGGAATTGTGCCCAAAGGGCTATAAAACTGTCCATATCATCTGACCCAACAGTGTCACTCCTGGGTCTTTAATCCAAGGAAATCATAAAGAAGAGGAAAAGGACCCATATGTGCAAAAATATTTGTAACACCTCTTTTTGTGGTAGCAAAAAATTGGAAAATGAGTAGATGCTCATCAACTGAGAAATGGCTGAATAAGTTGTGGTATATGAACATAATGGAATATTATTGTCCTATAAAAATGATGAACAAGCTGATTTTAGAAAAGCCTGGAAAGATTTACACAAACTGATCCTGAGTGAAACAAGGAGAACCAGGAAGACATTGTACACAATAACAGCAAGAATGTGTGATAATTAACTATGAAAGACTTTCTTCTTCTCAGTGATTCAGTGATCTGAAGCAATCTCAATAGACTTTGGACAGAAAATGCCAACTGCATCCAGAAAAAAGTACTAAGGAAACTTAATGTAAATCAGCACATGCTATATTCACTTTTTTCTGTTTATTTATCTCTTTGATGGTTTTTCACTTTTGCTCTGATTTTTCTCTCCCAACATAATTCATACAGGAATGTATTTTTAAAATGCATAAATTTCCTAGATAGAAATAAAAAAGAATGTTAAAATTTTTGTTTGCTTGTAATTTAGAAAATAAATTTAAAAAAATAAAAAAGGAATTTAAGATTTATTAAAAGAAATAGAAAGCAGAAGATTTAATGGGGACAATGGGATGATATCTGGGTTGAAGTATTTGAGGAATTCTTTTGGAAGAAAGAATAGAGTAGTTCTGACTTGATCCAAAAAAAAGAATCAAAGTTGACATACATTTATTAAGTATTGACAATATTCCATATACTTTGCTAAGCACTGTGAATACCCCCAAGTCTCTGTGTCTGTGTTCATGGGAGTGTCTCCAGACTTTTCTGAAATCATCCTGCTAGTTATTTGTTTGTTTGTTTCTTCCTTCCTCCCTCCCTCTTCTTTTTTCCTTCCTTCCTTCCTTCCTTCCTTCCTTCCTTCGTTCCTTCCTTCCTCCCTTCCTTCCTTCCTTCCTTCCTTCCTTCCTTCCTTCCTTCCTTCCTGTCTACCTTTCTTTCTTTTTTCCTTTTCTTTCTCTCTGTGAAAAGCATCCTGTGCCCTCAAGAAGCTCATAAATCTAAATGGGCAAAATAACATGCAAGCAATTATGTACATTGCAGTGTACAACTATGTAAAGATATATGCAGGAAGATAAATTTGATTTCATCTCATGTTAACATGAAGAAGGAAAGGAAAATACTTTTTTTAATTAAAGCTTTTTATTTGTATAACATATGTATGGGTAGTTCCTCAGCATTGATCTTTACAAAGCTTTCCATTACAAATTTTACCCCCAGTCCCCTCTCCTCCCCTAGATGGCAGGAAGTCCACTACATGTTAATAATGTTGAAATGCTTGACAAGTTATGCAAGAAAAATCCTATCTACAAGAAAAAAAAAAGAATCAGAGAAAGGCAACACAATGCAAGCAAATGTCAATAGAGATCATGAAAATGTTACGTTGTGGTCCATATTTCATGTCCCTCTCTCTGGGTGTATATGGTTTTCTTCAGTGAACAATTGGAACTGGTTTGAGACAATTCTTTGTTGCAGAGAGCCATGTCCATCAGAATTGATCATCATGTAATACTGTTGTTGCTGTGTATAATGATCTCCTGGTTCTGCTCATTTCAGTCAGCATCAGTTCATGCAAGTCTCTCCAGGCCTCTTTGAAATCATCTTGCTGGTCGTTTCTTACAGAGCAATAATATTCCATAACATTCATATACCATAATTTATTCAGCCACTCTCCAATTGATGGGCATCTATTCAATTTCCAGTTTCTAGCCACTACAAAAAGGGCTGCCACAAACATTCTTGCACAGGTGGGTCCCTTTCCCTCCTCTAAGATCTCTTTGGGATATAGGCCCAGTAGAAACACTGCTGGGTCAAAGGGTATGCACAGTTTGACAACTTTTTGAGCATATCTCCAAATTGCTCTCCAGAATGGTTGGATCCGTTCACAGTTCCACCAACAATGTATTAGTGTCCCAGCCCTCCCACATCCCCTCCAACATTCATCGTTATCTTTTCCTGTCATTTTAGCCAATCTGACAGGTGTGTAGTGGTACCTCAGAGTCGTCTTAATTTGCATTTCTCTGATCAATAGTGATTTGGAGCAACTTTTCATATGACTTGAGATGGTTTTAATTTCATCATTTGAAAATTGTCTGTTCATATCCCTCAACCACTTATCTATTGAAGAGTGGCTTGAATTCTTATATATATATGAGACAATTCTCTATATATTTTAGAAATGAGGCCTTTATCAGAACCATTAAATGTAAAGATGATTTCCCAATTTGATGTTAAGGAAAATACTTTTTGCACAGGATTGTATTTTAGTTGAGAGTTGAAAGAAATCAAGGAAGCCAGGAGGCATTAATGAGGATAAAGAGAATTCCAGGGATAAGTGTCATAAGTGAAGAACAACAGCAAGGCCCAGAGTCACTGCTTGCAAAGTACATGGAGGAAAGCAATGTAAGAAGCCTGAAAATTTAGGAGAGATTTGGTTATAAAAGACTTTAAAATCCAAAGAGAGGGTTTTATACTAGATTCTGGAGGTAATAGGGAGTAATAGTAGTTTAATGGATAAAAGAATGACAAGATGATACCTGTGCTTTAGAAAGATTATTTTGAATGTTATAGCAGAGTAACAGGTAGAAGATGCAGAGGGCAAAAATAGGATTAAATTTTTTTAAAGTTCCCAGTAATTAGGATTGTCCAAAAACAGAATGGACTGCCTTATGAGGTTATAAGTTCCTACTTACTTAAGGTCTTTAAGCAAAAGCTGAATAACTACATTGAGGAAATTCTTGTCCATTCATGATTTGAACTAGTTCTAACAGGACATTCAAATTCTAAGATTCTTTAGTTCTAGTTCCTCGAATGTTACTCATTATATTTTAGAGTAGCATTACATTTAGAAAGTTTTCCTCCTATAGTAAAAAAATCTATTTTTAAGTTTTATCCATGGCTACTAAAATTTCCCTTTATAAATAAGAATGAATGTGTTTTTCCCCCACAAGATAATTTTTAAGTGTTTGAAGACAGTTGTCATTTTCCTCTACTTCAGTCTTCTCTTTCATCTAGTTCTTTCAAAAGTTCTTTTCTGGCTTCATTTCATGTCACTAGAATCCCATTCAATTTCCTCTAGGCATATGCCAGCTTATCAACACCCTTCCTAAACTAAACATTAAAGCCCAGCTGTGATCCAAGACAGAATATAACAAGATTGGTTCTTCTATTATTCTGGAAATTATTATTTTATTGATATACTCAATGTTTCATTTATATTTTTGGCTGCCATGTCACACTGTTCATTTATTAAGCAAGCTACTAAAACAAAACCATCAATTTCATATCCCATCTTGTCACTGTTAGCCTTGAACAGAACCTACATAACTATATCATGAACTTTAATCATAATAGTTATACTAATTTTCATAGGTCCTCTTTCTCAAAGTTCTCACAATATATCCCATTTTAATGTGATCCAATTCAATTTTTTTCGCTTTTTGCTAAGGCAATTAGGGATAAGTAACTTGTCCAGGGTCACACAGCTAGGACGGGTTAATTGTCTGAGACCAGATTTGAACTCAGGTCCTCCTGACTTCAGGGCTGGTGCTCTATCCACTGTGCAATCTAGCTGCCCCCGGTCCAATTCATTTTTACAAAGGCCCTGTGAATAAGAAGGCAGACTTCTGTTCATCCTACTGTTGAGGGTAAAAATCATAATAGAAAGGAATTAATTCCTTTTCTGTCATTGTCTCATTTAGAAACAATTTTTCATTCAGTTAACGTTTTTATGCAATTTACTTCATAAAGAAGATATTAAAATGAGTTTTGGTATAACATTGAATTATGTAACTTTCCCAAACTTACAAAACTAACCAAATGTATTTTGGTCACCAAGTCAAAATTCATAAAAAAAAATTGCTAGATGATTAGATAGGGAAGATAGTTTGGTATAGTATATTATCAGGCTTGAAGTCAAGATGATCTAGGTTCACATCTTGTTTCTGACTTAAACTAGCTGTATAACTCTGGAAGAATTAGTTAACCTCTCAATGAATGCTCAAGGCAAGTTTTTTAAGTTATTTGCTATAGATGAGTTACTACATCATTGAAGGGAGTTTCCATGCTGGGGAGTTTTCAGCCCAGTGAAATCTGAAATCCAGGACCAAAAAAGGTGAGATGAGCAAATATTTAATTTACCATTAAGGTAATCAAGAAATTACTAAAAATTGAATGTATTACCAATAGCTAAAGGAATGATATAGGCAAATCACTTAATTTCAGTTCAGTTTTTTATCTATAAAATAAGAGTTAAACTTGACATTCTCCAAGGTTCTTTCCATTTCTAAAGATCAATGAATTTATGAATCAATGAATTGTACAATATAGATATAATTCAGGTATAAATTTTGAAGTACTGGATACTTTAGTGTTGGGTTCCTATATATATACCAGGGAAAACAGAAGGAACATTTTTTTTCCTGTGAGCCAGTAAGTTAAGCACAAAAGTGAAGGATGAAAGAAGTTTGCATGGGATTGTGTGGGAGTGGCTATTGTGGAAGGAAAGGGGAGGGCATCATACCAATTTAATATGGAAATTCAACAAGAAAAAACAAGGTTTCTTCATTATCTCTGTTCATAATCCCTATTCATAATCATCTTTATATCATAATAACAATCCATAATAAACCTTTCATATTTATGTGTAATGTGGTTTCCCCAAATATAGAGGTATCCTGCAGGATTTGCAGGGCAGCTTTATGTTCTGTATAATCTGAACATATTTCAAAGGAAAGCCTCCATTACATATATAACATTTCCTCATTTAGTAAGCACTCTCACTTACCCTATCCATTTAGCTCTTACAACTGCCCTGTGAGGTAGGTAGTGCTAACACTATTATTGTCATCCCCATTTTATAATAGGGAAAAAAAACTGATTCACCAGGAACTTAAAATACCTGTACAAGGTCACATACTTATAAGTAGGAGAATGGGACTAGATCTAGGTGTTCTATCTTCATGATGCTTTGAGGAGTTTTTTTGGCAAAAATACTGGAGTGGCTTGCCATTTACTTTTCTAGCTCATTTTACAGTTGAGGGACTGAAGCAAACAGGTTAAGCCCAGGGTCACACAACTAGGAAGTATCTGAAGCCAGATTCAAGCTCAGAAAGATGAGTATTCATGAATGTAGGCCCGGCACTCTATCCACCTAGTATCCAATGTTTCTAGCATATTGCAATGTCTGTCTCTCTCTAGTCATGAAATTTAGCATCAAATATTAGAGATCCAATATTCATCAGAATACTTACAATCTTTCAGCTTAGAAAGATATTTAAATACTTGGCAAATATGGATTTGTTAATAAAGGTTACTCTTCTAAATCAGACACTCTTCAGGGATGTCACTTTAAATCTATCAAGGCTCCTAAATTTAAAACTTTTCATGATATTGGTTGAGCTCTATCTCAATAAATAACTTTACAATTCAATTTGGCATTTGAATTAAAGGGGGGACATGACTCTACCACTTCGGTAAAAAAAATAAACTGGCCTGTAACTTTATTATATGTGACCCAAGTTGTTTATAGACCTTAGGACAGTGCTGAACATACCCAGTCATTCTGTAAATAATATATGAAAGGAATAATAGTCTATTTTTTAAAGATCTATCAGCAGGTAGGGAGAGGTGTCCAAAGATTCCCTAATAACCTTTTTTATTTTCCCAGGTTCAGCCTGAGGTGGTTTGGATCATCAATTATGTAAATCAAACATCCCTGCCTTGTCACTTGTCAAACAGATTGCATGAACCTCACAAATAGAAAAAAGTCATTAAAGGATAGTTATAGAACTGTGTGGAGGTGGCAATGGGGAGCAAGAAACACATCAACTCCTTCTTAGCTCAATGAGCAATATAAAGAATGGTCTCCAGAGGAGATGTGGTTAATGCTTTCAGGGAAGAAACAGATTTTGCTTAAAGCAAGAAAAGGGAAAGAATGTTGGATGACAAGTTTGAGCAAGAGATTGTTGCCATAGGTATCATCCTCAACTGTTCACTATATATCCAATCAGTTGTAACTCTTATTGATTCTACTTTCACAATATTTCTTATAAATACTTCCTTTCCTCCTCTTACTCCATCACTATCCTCGTACAGCCTCTCGTCATCTCATGGCTAAACTATTGCAATAGTCTGCTGGTTGGTATCCCTGAAATTTTCTTTATATAATTTATTTGTGCATAATTGTTTTTTCATTATATCCTACATTATTCTGGGAACTTCATCAGAGCAAGGACTTCCAGGGCTTAGCATATAGCAGATTCCTAATATATGCTATTTGACTTGAAAATAAAGTAGAGATCCATAGAACACAATTGAATGGTTCAAGTGATGGGTGAACTTGTTGGGAGTAAAACTAAGTGATAAAAATAAGTTTGAGGAGAGGGTGGTATTGTTGAGTTTGAAGAAATGAGACTAGGTCTTCTACATATTATTTTATAATCTGAAGTAGTAGAGAAAGGGCTGTCCCTGAAAAGAGGAGAAACTGAGGCTTCAGTTGTGCCTGAACCACTTCCTAGTGGTGCAGTCATGAGAACATAATTTAAACATTGAGTCTCAATGTGTTAATTTTTTAAAAGGGGGATGATAGTGCCTCCCTCATTGGGCTTTCATAAAAATCAAATGATACTCTGAAAAAAATAAAACTACATAAATTTCAGATATTATTATTAGGGCATATAGTAAATAGTAAACTGGGTTCCATGCCTATTTCTTTCCAGGGAATAAGAAGATATGGGTTCAAGTCCAGGCTTTGACACATGTATGCTTAATGACCCTGAGAAAGTCACTTAACTTCAGTTCTCCAGGCACCTCTCTTAAGATTTTAACTTTCAGAGAAGATACTGATTTCTATCAAAAGAGAGTTTTCTTATCTAAGAATTCCCCATATCTATGAAATCATGGCTCTGATCCCTATTTCTCTGAGCAGCAATTATCTAACTTAAAGAGTTAATCTGTTTTCTATCTTGAAATATCAAGTCAAATGTCAAATGTCAAAAGGCATAGTATCTCATTTCACTAAAATGATTAGTCATCACTCAACTTTTCCTTCCATTTTTCTTTTTTCTTTCTTTTTTTGAGATGGGGCCAAAAAAGCAGCAAACTTTTATTGCTGCATATATATCCTTCCATTTTTCTAATCTTACTTGCATTTTTTAAGCAATGAACAATACCGTCTAGTAGAAGAGTGTACATCTTTATAATGGGGGCTTCTTGAGGATAGGAATTACTTTTAATTTTTGGATATATTCTTATTGAATGAAACTGAAAATCGTTTTCATTATAATACTTTCTTTGTGACTGATAATCTTCATGCCTTTGGACACATCATTTAAGTTATCTCTTTTCTGTGACTTCATTTCTTCAATTGTCAGATGAGGTGGTTAGACCAGATTATCTCTGAGATAACTTCAAGCCCTAGCATTCTATAAATCTATTATCTGATTTGAATAAAAAGAAACTTACAAGCATTTAAACAAGGGAATAACACTTAAAATCTTGTTTTAGGAAATGTGTAAGAAGAAATTAAAGAAGTGAAGTTCAATAGTTTGTAGAAACAGGTGATCTATCACCAGGTTGAGAAATGCAAAATTTACCATTTAAGTAGGAATGAAAGACCATAAAGATTTTTAATAAGGGGAGTGGTGTGATGAAATTGATGCTTGAGAGATTAATAATGCTGAAGGGGATTATGTAGTTTGGATTTTCTAAAAGAGAGACTGAAAGCAAGAAGACTAGTTAGGAGAGTATTGAATAATCTAAGAATAAAATGATCAGTATTTAGAGTAGAGTAATGGCAGAGGAGACAAATATGAGAGGCACATTGGAAAAAGAATCAGTAAGGCAAGGTTACTCATGGCATATAAGTGATAGATGTGAATGAGAGGGATAAGGTAAAAGGTACCTTTGATATCTTGAGACTGAATGATTGGCAGAGTGATAATACCACACATGGACATAGAAAAACCAAAAAGGAACACATTTATGGAATCTTATGTATAGCAAGAGATAATTTAGTAGCATTATATATGGGTTGTTGGAACTACAGAGATTTGTTTAAATAACTAACCTATAGGTGATAGCAAAATCTTTCAGAATCAGATGACTGGGGGGCATGTTATATACATGGGTCTAAGGATTGAGTCTTAGGGAATGTCAACAGTAAAAGGGTTCCTTGAGTATAAAAAACCTGGGAATAAAATATAGAAGTATTCTTCAGACAAGAAAAAAGAGAATTAGAAACAATATAAATGAAGCGAAGGGGAGAGAGAATTCAAGGAAGGTTTAAATAGTGTGAAATGCTACAGGAAGAAAAATGCCATAATTTTATGGTAATTATCTAATGATATTTGAGAGTATAATTATTTGAGAATAGAAGTATAAATAAAGTCTAGATTACAAGGCTTAAGAAGTGAATATATTGTGAATAAGTAGAGATATTGGGAGTAAATGATATATTTATTCAAGAACTGTTCTAGGAGAAGAAACAAAAATAGAAGCGGTAAGTTTCTTCAATAGAGTAAAATTTTGTGTATGTTTTAAGGCAGAGGAAAAAGAAATTGTTGGGGAGAAGGAGAAAGATTAAATTTGTTAAAAAAAGAAGTTAATAATATGAAACTTTCAGGTATTGAGAAAAGATAAGGTCTAGGGCATAAATGGTAGTGTCCGTAATGTGGAGGAAGAGAAAGGGAAAGGCTGAGAGAGGGACAGAAGTGATTATGAGGAGGGAATATAATGCATAATAAATAAATTGTGGTAGCAAAGGGAAAATTTGGAGATCTGAGGATCATGGAAGAAGTTTCTCCTTTTTTTTAATAAAGCTTTTTATTTGCAAAACATATGATTGATTTTTCAACATTGACCTTTGCAAAAATGTTTTTTCCCAAGCTTTTCCCCTCCTTCCCCCCACCCCCACCCCTACATGACAGGTAATCTAATACATGCTAAATAGGATAAATTATATGACAAATACAATACATGTATACATATCTATACAGTTATCTTACTGCACAAGAAACATCAGATCTAGAAAGAGAAGAAGAAAAAACAACCTAAGAAGGAAAACAAAATGCATGGAAATATTCACAGAAAGCGTTAAAATGCTGTGTTGTGGTTCACACTCAGTTCCCACAGGCCTCTCTCTGGATGTATATGATTATCTTCATCGCTGAAGAATTGGTTTGAATCACATCATTGCTGAAGAGAACCATGTCCATCAAAATTGATCATCGTATAGTCTTGTTGCTGTGTATAATGTTCTCCTGGTTCTGCTGATTTCACTCAGCATCAGTTCATGCAAGTCTCTCCAGGCCTCTCTGAAATCCTCCTGTTGGTCGTTTCTTACAGAACAATAATATTCCATAACATTCATATACCATAATTTATTCAGCCATTCTCCAATTGATGGGCATCCTTTCAATTTCCAGTTTCTTGCCACTACAAAAAGGGCTGCCACAAACATTTTTGCACATGTGGGGCCCTTTCCCTCCTTTAAAATCTCTTTGGGATATAGGCCCAGTAGAAACACTGCTGGGTCAAAGGGTATGCACAGTTTGATAACTTTTTGAGCATAGCTCCAAATTGCCCTCCAGAATGGTTGGATCCATTCACAGTTCCACCAACAATGTATCAGTGTCCCAGTTTTCCCACATCCCCTCCAGCAGTTATCATCATTTCCTGTGATTTTAGCCAATCTGACAGGTGTGTAGTGGTATTTCAGAGTTGTCTTAATTTGCATTTCTCTGATCAATAGTGACTTGGAGCACCTTTTCATGTGACCGGAAATAGTTTCAATTTCTTCATCTGAAAATTGTCTGTTCATATCTTTTGACCATTTATCCATTGGAGAATGGCTTGAATTCTTATATATTTGAGTCAGTTCTCTATATAGTTTAGAAATGAGGCCTTTATCAGAACCTTTGGATGTAAAATATTTTCCCAGTTTACTGCTACCCTTCTAATCTTGCCTACATTCATTTAGTTTGTACAAAAACTTTTTAACTTGATATAATCCAACTTATCTATTTTGTGATTAATGATGACCTCTAGTTCTTCTTTGGTCAGAAATTCCTTCCCCCTCCACAGGTCTGAGAGGTAAACCATCCTACATTGTTCTAATTTGTTTATAATATCATTCTTTATGCCTAGATCATGAATCCATTTTGACCTTATCTTGGTATGCGGGGTTAGGTTTGGGTCAATGCCTAATTTCTTCCATACTAGTTTCCAATTATCCCAGCAGTTTTTGTCAAATAGTGAGTTTTTATCCCCAAAACTGGGGTCTTTGGGTTTATCAAACACTAGATTACTATTGTCATTGAGTATTTTGTCCTGTGAACCTAACCTATTCCACTGATCCACTACTCTATTTCTTATCCAGTACCAAATGGTTTTGGTGACCACTGCTTTATAATATAGTTTTAGATCTGGTGCAGCTAGGCCACCCTCATTTGCATTTTTTTCATTAATTCCCTTGAAATTCTTGACCTTTTGTTCTTCCAGATGAATTTTGTTGTTATTTTTTCTAGGTCAGTAAAATAATTTCTTGGGAGTTTGATTGGTATAGCACTAAATAAATAGATTAGTTTAGGTAGTGTTGCCATCTTTATTAAATTCGCTTGACCTATCCAAGAGCACTTCATGTTTTTCCAATTGTTTAGATCTGACTTTATTTGTGTGGAGAGTGTTTTGTAGTTTTGCTCATATAGATCCTGACTTTCCCTTGGCAGATATATCCCCAAATATTTTATACTATCGATAGTTATTTTGAATGGAATTTCTCTTTGTATCTCTTGCTGTTGCATTTTGTTGGTGATGTATAAAAAGGCTGATGATTTATGTGGATTTATTTTGTATCCTGCAACTTTGCTAAAGCTGTGGATTATTTCTAATAGTTTTTTAGTTGATTCTCTAGGGTTGACAAATGATATTTTATGCCCTCTACACATAGGGAGCTTACATACTATAGGGAGCTTATATAGTGCAAATAAGAGGTATTTTCAGAAAGAAAACTTTATCCACATTTCTATGCCCCAAGACCAAGAGTGAAAAAAACAAACAGATTATGAGGTTGAAATAAAATTGGGAACTGGCACACTAGATTTTCAAGTCACTGAGGCATTGTGTATTGGGGGATGTGAGTAAAGGTAATCTTAATGTAGCTAACCATGTAGCAAAGTCAAAGGTGTTCTGAATTATCCTTTCAGGTAATATGATTTCTTTTTTTAAAGAAATAAACAAATAATCCCTAGTCTAGTGTTAGCATAGTTTCCAATAATAGAAATATGCAAGGTTTGTTTTTATTGTAGTTATTTCTTAAGATTAAATTTTAGCCAGAAAAATGCATTTGAATTCTAATGGGAAAAATAACAAAAGAACCAGGCAAATAAGGTAAAGCTTAGCCCCATTCTGGCCCCCATCACTCCTCCCAATTTATCCATCTCAGATCTGGCTAGTGAGAGAGTTGATACTGTTTTGGCTTCTTGGCAAAGCAACCATCTGACCAATTGCACCTGCTTCCTATAGTTCTACTGCTCTCAGGAGCACTATGTTAGTTTAAATTAGGTGAGAGCTAATGGGACATGAATTACACGTGGGATGGGAATGTCTGTTTGGGGGGCTAAGGAAAGCCAATCAGCCAACCAGGCACAGATCAGCCTTGCCAAGCAATAAGGAAATTCTGGCAGGACAAGGTTAAACACCAAATAGTAGCAAAGATGATGAATGTACTGGAGCAAAAGAAGCAGACAAGTTTATGGGTCTGGAAAAAACCTCCATCTGCCTTTTCAAGTGGTTCCAGCTTCTCATTCATATTAAAGATAATTTTGAACTGTGCTCCAGCAGCATTGCTAAAACAAATTGCTTCAGGGAGCAGGCATCCATTCTGCTAACCTCTGCTTGATGACTTGCACTGCATAATGAGTGGTTTGTTACCATCAGAAGAGCAGAATTTGGGCTTCACAAGGAGAGGTGCAAAAGGAATGAGTTTGGAGTGAAAAACTTCCAAAACCATTTGTGTCTCCTTCCCACTGCCTCAAACTCACCTAAAGCTTTGAATAACAATGGCTGGCATAATCTAAATCCAATTATCCTTTGCTTTTCTTTATCATTTTTGCTCATTTTCTAGACATCTAATCCTTTAGATTTGATTCTATGAATAACTACAGTCCTATCAAAACACATTTCTATCAGCTCTGAAGTCATGTCAGTGATATCATGGCAATTCTGGTTGTGCCATTGAAAAAGAAATACCTTTTCTATGGTGGGAGAATATGTAGGATGCAAGTCTGTATTTATTTTGATTTAAATCTGTGATTCCACTGGTATAGGGAATTCAGAAATGAGTCTTTAACACACATTCATCACAAACGTGTCTCAAACATATAGGTATATATATATGTATAAGTAGATGGAGAATATGTATCTTTTGATAAATTTACACAGAGTAAGAACAATTGATATGTATATAGTTCTTTACTTTTTACATATAAGACAAAATGTATCTTAAAAAGAGACTAGTTTGGCATTCAGGAAGACCTGAGCTTAAATTACATTTCAGACTCTTACTAGATGTGTGATTTTGATGCTGATAATATTACTTACTTCAAAACTTAGTTGCTGTGATCATCAAATGAAGAAATGCATGCAAAATATCTTGCAAATCTTCCAGGGACACCTACATGTAATCTGAATTCTTATTTGATCCTAACATATTCTATGAGACAGCTTGTGTAGTTATTATTTTTTAAATTGTTTTACTGATTTTTTTCATAACGTGATTTGACCAATCCTAGATTTCCGTCTCTCATCCTTCCTGCTTCTGCTCCAGAGAACCATCTTTTACAACAAATGATTTTTTAAAAGAAAAAAAAGAGGAATAAGAGAACAAAATATTCAGCATAATAGATTACTATTTTTTTTTGCTTTTTTAGCTGAAGCAATTGAGGATAAGTGACTTGCCCAGGGTCACACAGCTAGGGAAATGTTAAGTGTCTGAGACCACATTTGAACTCAGGTCCTCCTGACTTCAGGGCTGGTGCTCTATCCACTGGGCCACCTAGCTGCCCCAATAGATTACTATTTAAAAAATCTTACATAATATGAAATTCTCCAAACCTGTGGACCCTCTGCTATTTCTGTAAAGGAATGGGAGAAGACATCTTCTGGAATCTCTTCTTTGGAGACAAGCTTGATTTTTATAATTTTATATAATTCTTTTTTTTTAATTTACCACACTGTAATTGAGAATATTTACTTTTTAGTTCTACTTATTCCACTTGAATTACTTCATGCAAGTCTTCCATTTCTTCACTTCATTCTTCATGTTCATTATACCTTACAGCCTAGTAATATCCCTTTATATTCATGTCCCATAGTTTGTTTAGCCATTCTTCCAGTTGAAAGGCATCTACTTTGTTTCCAGTTCTTTGGTATCACACACACATACACATCCCAGATTATAATCATTGTTTAAGCTTGCATATAACAAAAATGGTACTCAAAGAGGGTGTGATTTCGATTTATAGATTTTTAAATTTAGAAGAACTTCAGAAGTCATTTAATATAACTTCATCACTTTTCAGAAAAGGAAACTGAGACCTGGAGAGGTTAAGTGACTTCCTGAACTTCACATAGTAAATAACAGTTAAGATTTAAACCTAGAATTTCTAATTCTAAAGCAAGTGATCTTTTCATCGTATTATACTATATTTGCCTAACACTGGCCAAATGGAAATTTCAGTCCCACAATGTCAATGTATGCAAGTGCTCATGACTGAACAAGTTATTGAAAGCTGCTGCCTGTAACTCTCAGAGTGATGTCTGAAAATTATTATTAATAAAAATGCCACTGAGATAGGGATGGATGAGTCTTAGAAATAAACTGAGGAGGGCTCATTATTGACAACTTTAATATCTCATATTATTTGACACCGACTGATTCTGCTGTCTGTGGTTGTCAAGGAAGCACATGAAAATCCAGAAAATCTGTAAACAGATTCTAAGAGGAGAATCTCAGACTTGACCAATACTCAGAATTTCCCTAATTTTCAGGGGATAAAAATTCTATCCTAACACATTTATTCATTAAACAATTTATACATTTGGGTTCTGATCAAAATTGAATTTACTAGAATGTGAGCAATGCTTTGAACTTAGTCAAGGAAAAATTGTCTTTAAAAAATAAATACTTAGGATTGAGGTGGGATGTTGATGAGGAATTTCCTCAAATGAGGAAACTGAAGGCTATGGAAGCTGTGTTCATCTTCACATCATTTTATGGCACTTCCCATCCTAGGAAAAGCTATTTTTCTGTCACCATTATTTATTATAAAGCACAATCAGGGAAACAAACTAAGGGGCACACAACAATTTTCTTGACATGGTTTTGAATTATATAGAACTTTTCTAGGGACAAAGAATTGGATATTGAGATGTCCATCAATTGAGGAATGGCTTAATAAACTATGATATATGATTGTGATGGAATTCCATTGTGTTATAGGAAAAGATGACCAGGATGCTCTCAGAAAAACCTAGACTTACATGAACTCATGTAAAGTAAAATGAATAGAACCCAAACGTTGTACACAATAACAGCAATATTGTACGATGTCCAATTGTGAATGATTTAGCTATTCTCAGCAATATAATAATCTAAAACAACTCTAAAAGACTTACCATGAAAATTTTTTCCACCTCCAGAGAAAGAACTGATGAACTTGAATATAGATTTAGTCATAATATTTTTCTTTCTTGATTTTTCTTTTCTTTTTTGGGGAGTCTCTTTTCTTTTACAATATGACTAATATGGAAATATACTTTGCATGGTGGAACACATATAATCTGTATCAAATTGCTTGACTTCTCAATAGGGGTAGAGTGGAGAAAGAGGGAATATTTTAGAACCCCAGTTTTTTAAAATATACATTAAAAACTGGTTTACATATAATTGGGGGAAAATAAAATGCTAAATAATTTTTTAAATTATCTATAGAGTGAGATTGTCTTTCCCTTCCTTCCTTCCTTCCTTCCTTCCTTCCTTCCTTCCTTCCTTCCTTCCTTCCTTCTTTCCTTTCTTCCTTCTTTCCTTCCTTCCTTTATTCATTTTTCTTTCCTTCTTTGTTTCTTCCTTCCTTCTTTTCTTCTTTCTTTCCTTCTTCCTTCCTTCTTTCCTTCTTTCTTTTCTTCCTACTTTCTTTCTTTCTTCCTTCTTTCCTTTCTTTCTTCATTTTTCTTTTCTTACTTCTTCCTTCCTTCCTTCTTTCCTTCTTTTTTCTTTCCTTTCTACTTTCTTTCTTTTTTCTTCCTTTCTTTCTTTTTCTTTCTTTCCTTCATTCCTTTCTTTCTTCCTTCCTTCCTTTCTTATTTCTTCCTTCTCTAAAAGAAGCAAAGTGGATCCATAAATAGAGCATTAGTCCTGAAGTCAGGAAGACCTGCCATCAAATCTGGCACTTAACTAGCTATTTGACTTTGAGCAAGTCACTTAATCTTTGCCTTAATCCACTAAAGAAGGAAAGGACAATCCACTCAAGTATCCTTGCCAAAGAAACCTTATAGATAGCACTGGTATGTTATAGTCTACAGAATCACAAAGAGTTGGACACGACCAAATACCACCATCATCACCATCCTATAGAACTGCCAGCATACAAATGAAGAACAGAGTCACACATTTATTGCTTTTCATTCTTGTTGTGTGACTAAATCACCTCCTTTTTTGGGATTATATATCCTTAATAAAGTCTTTTATCATATATTTATAATCATCATTAATAGTATTTTGTGGCCTACTTCTCTATCCACTGTCTTTCCATTATACTTTTGGATTACTTATTTAAAAATTAATTCTTTTGTGATGATGTCTTATAATCTTAGAAAAAACATTGGGAAAAGTGGTCAAACCTTATCAAAAGAATAGAGAAAAAATTTGAACTGAAAGAAATCATAGAGCATCATGAGAAGATTATTGGAGTGTGTGTGTGTGTGTGTATGTGTGTGTGAGAGAGAGACAGAGAGAGAGATAAAGAAGGAGGGAGAGAGGGAGAGAAAGAAAGAGAAAGGGGGATAGACCAAGACTTTTGTAATGTTTTGGGGATCATTGAAAGTGCTAAATAATTTACCAAATGCAAATTAGTTTGAGCTCTTACATAATTACCCTTATGCATTTTTAAGTCTGCATCATTTTCCATCTTCAGCATTTGTTCAAAGTATGTTTATAAGCATGTTATATGTAATTAATGGATTAACTTCATGGGACTGTGATGCCATTGAGCTATGTGTCACAGTCTGAAAATACATGGATTTCTTTCATTTTTACACTGAAATGAAAAGTCTAAAAATACATGTTGTCAGCTTGGAGCATCTTTTAGACTTTCTTAGGTTTTTCTCTACTTCATTGTCTAACAGATGCTAGTGCATTTGCAGCAATTATCTTCATGTTGGTCTATTTCCTTATGCTCATCAGGAATACTGTGAAATAAGATAATCAATTGACTTATGAGTTATTGTTCTTTTTTATCTCTGAAGAGAATAAAATAAATTTCCAAATTGCTTCTCTTAGAAGAATCCCTGAGTTTACCATGCCTTTACATTTTCTGATTTTATTTATAGTAAGAATGTCACTGACAGTACTGCAGTAGATGCCCTACAGGTTGGTCACTGGACAAAGATCTCACAATGATACCAACAGGTAAACAAATGTTAATGAACAGTGTGATTCTTGGCCACATTCTTCTCTTTTTTATTCTCCACCATCATTTTTAAAGTAGATAACAGTTCACAAAGAAGGGAGAGCAATTTGTATTTTTTTGTATGTTTCCTGAGTTGCTCTGGCCAGAAAAAGAATAAACTAGGTTAAATGCCCAGAGAAACAAGTGAAGTCAAAATGAGCTGGCAAGATGCCCAAAAGTCCATCAGAAATAACTGAAAAGAGGAGCTGCAAAAGCCAATGATTCTTACCTAATCTTCATTGGACATTAGTGTATTCAGAACACTCAGCATGTGCAATGTCTTATACAATAGATTGTATCTGAATAGAAAACTCATTCTGAATCCTGAAAAAAAAAACCAGAGATTTCAGCAAAGCCAGTCTAGGGAATATGGTAGTAGCTTAAGGTAAATCTCATATCCCATCCACATAGACTTATCTCTGTTTCTTTAGATAATACAATTCATATCTCTGCATTTTAATTTCTCATTTGTACAATTTGGATTCTATACTGTCTCAAATAAATTTTATGGCATTAGTGATATTACATATAAATATACATATATATGATTTATTGATTTAAGACCCTTAAAATAAAAGGATTGATTCCTTATTATCTTTATACCATATGGTAAAGTGGAAAGAGTCTGGAGAAAAAAGGACCTGAGTTCAAATTCCATCTCTAAAAGGCAGCTATAAGTGCACTGATCTTGAGGCATAATTTATTCCTGCCATTTCACTTGACACTACCATTCAGTAGTTGGTACAACAGAGGAGGTTCCAAAATCCAAGCAGTCTCTGAAGAGATGCTATGAAAGTGATTATGCATTATGGATTGACAGACACATCTGCAACCATATTAACATTTCCCAATTCCCTGAACCACTAGGGATATTTCCTACAATGAAATCCTAAACCTGAGGCTAGGTCCTTTTTTAATACAACCAATTGGCTAGTAAATAAATAAAAACTCTCATTGTTTAGAAAACAGTGCTTGTCATGAAGCCTGCATTTGTCAAGCCTTCCCTATGGAGGCTCATATTGATCAGGCCATGTCAGGTTGCATCATTCAGTCTCATTAAGACTGCCTCACAGTCAAGACCACCACATTTTGGCTGCAATAGCTGATGGGAGAGGTCACCCAGTATGTCTTCCTAAGAGGAACTTGGAGAAATGCCTTATTGAGAGCAGTGGAGAAGGCAATAGTAGCTTAATGAAGGCATGCATCACAGCATAATTAACTGCTGCACTAGCCCCATTGCTATTTCCCTCAGCAGTTTCATCAATTTGTCACCTGTGAGGGTCTCTGCTAACCTCCATTTAACTAAAAACTGGTATTAGGAGATGCTATTAAAGTAAAATGGAAGAGGCCAGGAGAGAAAGGAAATTTCAAAAGCTGCTTTAATGAAAACATCTATTCTCTTTACTTAAATGTGACCCAACCCTTGATCTTATTGTTAGCTTAGCTAGATTCTGACTGGAGTAAAGGAAACATGCTCCAGAGAACAGACAGCAATGTTAGAAAAAGGGCAGAGATTACCAAGAAACTCCATTTAGCACCAATGGTGAATATTTATTTGAATTGTGGCAAATGCTGTTAGGAGCAGTAGATTTAAGCTTTTTGTCACATCAAATACCCCATCCATTGAAAGGTAGTGGAGTATCATTTTGGTCATGACATAGAATTGCAATTTGTAATTTACCCTTGGAATTGAAGTGGACGGAAGTGAAAACCAGAATTGGTGACAAATATGTTCTTTAAAAAAAAAATCTTTCTCATACGTTCTTCCTATATACTTTTTTTGACAGGTTACTTGTTAAAAAGCTAAATTAAGTCATTTAACTTCTTACAAGTTCCTGTTCATGTGTGAAATTAATTTTTTAGAAAAAGAACTCAGAATCATGTTCAAAGTTGTTTCATTGAGTCCTATAGCATTTAATTAATTTAAAAAGTATTTATTATTTACTACATAGATTCAGATACAAAAAATGGATGGTAATATGGTGTGATAGAAATATTTTGGTACTCTTGGAGGCAGAAGACCTTCATCGAAACTCTACTCTTTACTACCTGTATTTTAGGCTCCATGTCCTAAGACAGTCCTGCTTGATACAATAGAGAAAGATGAAGGCTTTGTCAAACAACATAGCAATGATCCTATGACAAAGAGCCATCAACATACAAACCTTTCTAGATCTTTTGTACATATGTGTGTATGTGTGTGTATCTTCTTCACCCTTCTCGTTTCCTGTATATCCATATATCCATATCAATATAGCATATTTCCTGGAAATACAAATATGCAGAAAGAGACAGTGAGAAAGAGAAAGAGACTGAGAGAGAGAGACAGAGTTTGAGACAGAGAGAGACAGAGAGATAGAGACAGAAAAAGAGAAAAGGAGGGAGGGAGGAAGAGGGAAAGGAAGGGAGAGGGAAAGGGACGGGGAGGGAGAGGGACAGAGGAAGGGGGAGGAGGGGGAGAGGGAGAGGGAAAGCAAGGAAGAGAGGAAGAAGGGGAGGGAGAGGAGGCTAGAGAGAAAGAAGAGGTCCTTAGGTGGCTCAATGGATGACAGCACAGGAGCCTTGAATCAGAAAAACCTGAGTTCAAATTTGACTTTAGACATATACTGCTTTTGTGACCTTGGGCTAATCACTTAACCTCTTTTCAGCTTAGTCCAATGGAGAAGGAAATGGCAAGTCACTTCATTATTTTTGCCAAGAAAATACCATGGACAGAATTGGCATGTTATGACCCACAGAATCACAAAGAGTCGAACATGACTGAACAACATATAAAGAGTGACAGTTTCTATTTCATGCCAAGATTTTGGTCAGACACTTCTGTTTCTCTTGCATAGCACTTCTCTAGTTTTATGTCTTACAATCACATCTTTTCTTTCTAATTATATTGCGTTACTAATCATTACTGGCACAGCTTTCAATGAAGTAAGTTTTCAGAAATGGCAGAGTAAAGTATCTGTTTGAGAGTTTTTAAAGTAAACTCCCTTTTGGAGGGAATAAATTAGAGACCTACTTAAAAGCATTTTAAGAAGTTATAACCCATAAAGAGCAGAGTTGAAAAATAACAATACTGGCAATCAAGAAACCAAGGGTCCAGTTTACTATATGTTACCTCTCTGATCTTGGACAATTGACTTATCATCAATAGGCTAAATATAACTAGGCTTTTTTAAAAATCTCTTTTAGATGCTTTTTATAACTTAGAGTCCAGAGCAAGTCCAAGATTCTGAATTCTCACACACTGGTTCTGATCTGGAAGACTTGCCCTGTGGTAGAGATTTCTCTCTTTGGTTCAATTTACTCATAAATTCTATTCCAGGAAAATCTCTAAATATGCTCATATTATAGCTCATGACTTCCCTGTGTTGGTAATAGGGTTGCCATTCCTGCACAGCCACTCAGTGTATACTGGTATACTGGATAGCTTTTATCAAAAAAAAAACCCAAAAAAAGTCAAAAGAGGTGAAGGATTCATTCAAACTCCTGAATAGATACAGAAATATGGAAAGTACTTGAATATTCAATCTGATTTAAGACAAAAAGGAAACATGCTTTTGGGAGCTATGGACTGAGAAATCCCTTTCAATCATACCTGCACTATCTGAGTAACTCTTGGCAAAAAAGTAATAGGAATTAATGGTAAAATCTTGGTGACCTTCTCCTCATTCGCCTATAATAAAGCTTTTAAATTCAGACCTCAAATATACCAATAGCAATCTGCTTCCTCTCTCGGAGTGCAGATGGCTCTCTTTATAATAAGACAATTGGAACTAACCTGAATCACCTCATTGTTGAAAAGAACCATGTCCAACAGAATTGATTATCCTTGCTGCTGCTGTGTACGATGTTCTTGTTTCTACTCATTTCAATTAGCTTCAGTTCATGTAGGTTTCTCCAGGCCTTTCTGAAATCATCCTGCTGATCATTTCTTATAGAAAAATAATATTCCATAATATTCATATGCCATAACTTCTTCAGCCATTTCTTAGCTGATGGGCATCCACTCAGTTACCAGTTCCTTACCACTACAAAAACAGCTGCTACAAACATTTTTACACATATCGGTTCTTTTCCCTTTTTAATGATCACTTTGGGATATAAGCCCACTAGAAACACTGCTGGATCAAAGGGTATGCACAGTTTGATAGCCCTTTGGCCATAGTTTCATATTGATCTCCAGAATGGTTGAATCATTTTACAACTCCACAAACTATGTATTAATGTCCCAGTTTTCTTACATCTCCAACATTTATCATTATCATTTGCAGTCATCTTTGTCAATCTGAGAGGTGTGAATTGTTACTTCAGATTTGTCTTAATTTGCATTTCTCTGATCAATACAGATTTAGAGTATTTTTTCACATGACTAGAAATGATTTTAGTTTCTTCATCTGACTATTAATTATCTGTTCATATCCTTTGATCACTTATCAATTGGAAAATGGCTTGTATTGTTAGAAATTTTAATCAGTCCTCTATATATTTTAGAAATGAGGCCTATATCAGGACCCTTGGATTTAAAATTGCTTTTTCCCAGTTTTCTGCTTCCCTTCTAATCTTGACTACATTGGTTTTGGTTGTACAAAAAGTTTAATTTAATATAATCAAATTTATTCATTTTGTATTTCATAATGTACTCTAGTTCTCCTTTGGCCACAGATTCCTTCCTTTTCCACAGATCTTAAAGATAGATTATCCTTTGTTTTCCTAATCTGTTTATAATATCACCCTTTATTTCTAAATCATAAATCTCTTTTGACCTTATCTTGGTATAGGCTGTTAGGTTAATGCCTAGTTTCTGCCATACTATTTTCCAATTTTCCCAGCAATTTTTGTCAAATAGTGAGTTTGCATCCCAGAAGCTAGGGTTTTTAGGTTTGTCAAACACTAGGTAACAATAGTCATTGATTTTGTTGTGAACCTAACCTATTCCACTGATCAACTACTCTATTTCTTAGCCAGTTCCAAATGGTTTTGATGATCGCTGCTTTATAATATAGTTTTAAGTTTGGTTACAAGTAGGCCCCCTTCATTTGCATTTTTTCATTAATTTTCTTGAAATTCTTGATTTTTTATTTTTCCAGATGAACTTTGTTATTATTTTATGTAGCTCTGTAAAATAATTTCTTCTGCCATGCCCTTCTAAAGGAACTATATCAATGTCCTAGTTTCTGTCATATGATGGGCATGGAAAGTTAATTCTCAGGATTTTTTGTTTCCAACCTGTGTTATGAAAAAGAAAAAGAAAGGCAAAAGGCAGATTAGAGTTTAAGAACCATGAATTACTTTAATAGGCTACCTGAGGAAGCATGTGTAGCTATCCATGTGCTTCTTCTATGTGTTACCCCTAAGTGTCCCTGGGGGTGGGAAAAGAAGGGAGAAATCTCTTTCTACCTCCTCTCCACATGCAACATTTAGAAGAAGGTGCAAAAGGGGAAAAAACATGAGATTGCCAACAAACTGATTTGTAGAATTCACCATATTATTGATCAGGGGATCCCAGATCAATTACTTCATTACATCATTTTTATCTGCCATCTATTTCTCCTTTCTATTTCATTTACAACATTCCAGAGTAAGAGAAATGACCCTTACATGTCACATCAGAGTACTACAAGTGAGTTTTAAAGGAATAATTAGAAGATTTCTAAAGAGGAAAATTGTCATGCATTTGATTTTGTTCGGAAATGTAATTACAACTGAATCTGGTATTCTATTAAAAATTCTTTTTAAACTAAATTTGTTTGACTCCCACTATGATACTCAAAAAGAAAATGTTCAACTGAATTATCATCAAAAAGCATTTATTAAGCACCTAATTGCATGCTTGGCTTGGATACTCTCCTTATCCTCTAGATATGTATAATTTTATCCCTTCATTTGAATTCATCTTAGGGCTTATCAGAACAACCTGTTAAAAATACCTGTCTTCTACTCACTGAAATTCTTACCAAATTGGGAAGCCTGAAAGCAATTAATGATCTCTACTTGTAAGGAGGGAAAAAAAGTTCTGCTTTTATAATTTGTACACGTACAAGCGTAAGTTGAGTTCTCTACTTGGTCTTTTTTGGTTTTCATCCTGTTCAACTAAGTACTCATTTTAGTTACCTTTGCTGTCACAATAAAGAACATAAGTTTTCTCCTTAGTTCTGTCCTGGTCTTCTCTTGTTAATTTTTAAAACTTTGGTGATATTATCCATTTCTATAGTTTAATCATCCTCTCTTTACAATTAATTTATACAGCTCTTTCTCTCCAACCCAAATCTTTTCACTGAATTCTATCCCAATTATATTTCATTATCTCCTGCATTTCTCATACTTCCTTTAATTATATCTCAATCCAAATACTTGTTTGTTATCTCTATCTAGATGTCTCATTAGCACCTCAGCATCAACATATCCCTAAATAAACTGACTGATCACTTGTTCTAAAGCCAACTCTCCTTTATCCATTTCTGTTGAAGAGACCCTCATCCTCCAAATCATCAAATTTTGTAAATTTCAAAGTCATCTTGAACAGATTCCCTCTCCCTATAACTAATTAGTGGCCAAATCCTGTATTCTACTCTCTATTTACTTTCTATTCACTTACCTGACCACAAAAATTCTCATCACCTCTCAGCAAGAGCATAAGAATAGCTTCCTAATTAGTCTCCTTACCTTTTGTATCTCCTTTAATTAATTCTTAGCACCATTGCCAAAATAATCATCTTAAAATCCAAGTCTGATGTTGCCATTGCCCTTATTAAAATTTTTCTGGAGCTGCGTATTATTTCTACAATAAAATCCAAATTCCTTGGGTTGCAATGATCTGCCTCTAACCTGCCTTCTTTCTAGTTGATTTTATATTACATTACTTCCCTTACATTATCCACACTTCCAGGCAAACTATATTGATTGCACCCTGAATCAGACATTTTATATTTACTTGACCAAGGTGCTTAAGGCTTCTGGGTCTCAATTTCCTCAGCCAGAAAGTAAGGAGTTGTTGGCCTCCAAAGTCATTTCCAGTTGTATCATTTTGTCTTATGGCCCTGCCTCTTTGCAGGGATAGTTCTCTAAGTCTTTTGATCTCTATTCCTTCTCTACTCCAAATGATTACAGGAGGAATGTTTCTTCCCCTTATGAGTTTTGTTCTCTTTCTTCTCAAAATATCCTAGAACCCCTTTGCTTTGTCCTAACTCTCTCTACCTGTACTTGTATCTTTCATACAAAATGTAATTTCTTTAAGAGGTCAAGGATTGTTTTATTTTTGCTTCTGTAACCCCGGTATCTAGGAAAATGTCATGCACATGGTAGATCCTTAGTTTTAAAAATTGTTGAATTTAGTTTAAATGAATTCTCATGTTTTCTAATAAAACATTTCATTTCTCCTTATGTTTTTTTATTCAAAAAGGAACTTGAATATTTTGATAAGGGTAGCATTTTTCATAGCAAAGATATTTTTCATTTCTTTGATTAACATTATAAGGTAAAAGATAAAAAACTATAAGGACTCTAATGTGATATTCCAAAAATTATAAAGCATACCATTCTCCCATCAAAAAATTGATATTTTGTTTTTTCCCAATAGCATTCTGATTAAAACCCACAAAAAATGGAAATTATCATCTGAAATTATGAAAAAAATAAGGAAATTCTTGAACCAGTTAATTTGTATATGTGAGCATACATACACATATATGTTTACATAACATGATTTTCTAAAAGGCAGTTTCCTATTTTCCTGTTAATCACAGTGCTCATTTTTGTGTTACATAGCTCTTAATTTTTTTTTCAGTGATTTACTTTGCTTTGTAATTCTATCTAGTGATTTTTATATTCCACTGAAGTTTCCTTTTAAGCATTTGAAGAATAAATAAGGAACTATGGTGGGTGGATGTGAATTGAGAAACTAAATGTTCATAAAACAAGCCTTAAAACCACAAATAACTGAACATTTCCTAATTTGACTCAATAAGGTTTTTTAAATACTAGAAATGAAATTTGAAGTTATTATTTTCCCTTCTCTGCTGTCTTTAATTAGAGCAAACCTGTAACAGCCTGCAATTTAGGGAAATTAGTTCTTATAAAAAGAAAGATTATTTACCACATGGGTGTTCTCTAGATTCCAGATTTTCAGTAGTTAGCACATCCATATATCATACTGATACAAATATCAGAAAATAACTAACTGGAACCTGATATTAGTAAAATATGAAACACACTAGCCCTGTATTATTTCAAAGAATTGCCCATGAATAAAATGCTATAGTAAAATCTCCTCATTCCTTGTAGCCAGGAAATATATAGAAATAGAAATAAATCAGTCACTTGCTTTTTACAATTGACTTATTTTTAAAAAGTAATTATATTCTAAGTCAAAGACCATTTGTAATCTTTATCAGTGAATGGAGTTCTCATATGCAGAGTTACCTGGAAAAAATGTAACAGATCCTTCACATAGTTATTTTGGTCTAGCAAAGAAGAAAGATGTGGGTATTCTAAGTAAAAAGGAATAGCTTAAGGAGAAAGACAGTATCAGTATTATTTCTAAAGGTAATAAGAAGACTGCTTTTTTTTCACTTTTTTGACAGTGGAGAGTTCAAGGAGAGGGAAAGGGAGAATTATTTCAGATAAATTTGGATGAAGACAGAAAGACTATTTAATGGAAAGACTAAAATGCCAGGGTAGATGAAGAGGTCATATTTGAACTTGAAAGGAAAGAAGTCATTATAATAGGAAAGAAATATGATAATGAAAATTATGTTAGCTTAATTAAACTAACAGTAATAGGATTGGAGGGAGGAAAGGCCAATTAGGCTGAAAGATCAAATAAGGAGAGCATAAAAAACCTAGACTAAAATGATAAGAGACATAAATCGGATGCATAGAGTGAATGGAAAATTGCTAAGATTTGGTGACAAGATATGAGGACAAATAAGTTGGAAGAGTTAAATTATGTTAGTGCTACTGGAAGAAATGAAGAATTTTGCAAGAGAAGCTGGTTTGGAAGCAAATAAAATGATGATTCACTCTCTTTGTCTCTGTCTCTGTCTCTCTGTCTCTGTCTGTCTCTGTCTGTCTGTCTCTTTCTCTGTCTCTCTGTCTCTTTCATATGTGCATAGTTTACATTGGCAGCAAGACATCCAAATGACCTTAATAATACTTGGAAATGTGTGAATACATATCAAATGAGAGCTCTGAGATAGAGATATATTTTTTGGTACTAGTATACAGACAATTGAGCCTTCCAAAGAAATTGTAATAATAGGAAAGAACAGAAGCAGAACACTGGACTTGGAGAGAAATTCTCAAATATGAAGTGGGATGAGAACAGAGACAAAAAAACATGTGGTACAAAATAGGAATTAAAAGTAAATTTAACAAAGCCAATAGAAACTACCACTTTTGTTTGTAAGTCAGATTGTAGAGTTGGATAAACATAAATGGACCAGGAAGAGACAGGAAATGATGATGCTCTAACTTCATTCTTTTATGGGATTTTAATACCATGGTCCATCATTGGGTGCAGGGAAGTGAGTAGAGCACAATGTGTGCTCCATTCTTCCCTGCTTCTCACCCTTGACCACTGTTTTGTTTTAAAAATGAAAATTGATCAAAATAAGCATCAAAAAGCAGTCAGAGAGGGCAAATGAGGTTACCAGTGATTATTACCCCAGAGGAGCATAATGTGGTAGAATGTGGGATGAACCGTGAACTCTGCTGGTTGCTTTGCTTAGTTGGTGGGGAGTAGGTTAATAGACTCCTTTTAGAGATAGGAGCTACACTTAGTCAATAAACCTTTATTTATTAAATATTTAGAATATGATAGGCATTGGACTAAGCATTAAAGGTGTAATGGAGAAGTACAGAGCAGGATAGATTGGTGAGAAGTGAAAATATGACTAACTAGGATGTCTTTCTTAAATGGAGGTTCCAGGAAAAGCACTCTACAATCAAGAAGAAGAAATCCAGGAACAAAAGGTACATTCAAGATGTGAGCTCCAGTGCTGGAGTGATTTACCAGGACAAAGAGGTATTATTAAGCTCCTTCTCTCTCTTGATAATGATTCCTGCCTTTAGAGAGCACCTCTGAAGCATCTGCATACTTATCTCTAAATGGTTATTTCCTTGGAATATCAGGAACACAAAGAGTCAGATGCTGCTGCTGTGGCATTTCTTGCCAGATGGAACATAGAAAAGTGGCTGGTTAAGCCACTGGGACAATCTCATAGGGCAACCTGGAGGAGAAGAGGAGAGAATATAAAGCAGAGTAAAACACTTTACAAAGAAGAAAAACTTATTCACAATTCACAGTACTTTTGCTCAAATTCTACTTCCTTGGCATTTGTTGTATTTGGTCTTTGTTCTCCAAGAGGACCAATGCCATCAACCAGGGTTGCTGTCTTGACTTGCACATGAATTGGATCTGAGTGGGGCAAAGCTGTGCAGTCATCAACTGCACTTCCTCCTCCAGAATCATTGAAGTCCAGTGACAAGACAAAGGTCAAGATGACTGAATATGGCCCAAGATGCAGTAGGTAGACTTTAAAATTAAGGTATTTCCCAGGGTTTAATTTGTCTAAGCTACCCCCATTCAATGACTAAGGAATGAGTGAGAGTTGAGACAAAAGATAACTCAATTATTGGCACAATTTGCATGGAGTAGATGATTCATATATCAGAGATGATGCCAGTGATAACCTATACTGCGCATGAGAATATGACATGCTGATCTACTGAAACCTAAATTTTCTTTCTTTTTTATAATAGCTTTGTATTTTTTAAAATAGATTCAAAGATAGTTTTCAACATTCTCCCTTGAAAAATCTTGTGTTCCAACTTTTTCTGCCTCTTTCCTCTCTTCTCCCTGCTCTAGGTAGTAAGTAATCCAATATAGGTTAAACATGTACTTTTCTTCTAAAGGTATTTCCACAATTATTGTGCTGCACAAGAAAAAAATCAGATCAAAAGGGGGAAAATGCAAAAAAAAAAAAAACCAAGCAAGCAAACAGCAGCAACAAAGGTGAAGATACTATGTTTTGATTCACATTCAGTTCCCATAGTTCTCTCTCTGGATGCAGATGGTTCTGTCCATCACAAGTCTATTGGAATTGTCCTGAATCAAATCATTGATAAAAAAAGAGCTACATCTATCAGAATTGACCTTCACATAACCTTGTTTCTCTGTACAATTTTCAGATGAAGAAATTAAGATAATTTCTAATCATATGAAAAGATGTTCTGTCATTATGGATGAGAGAAATGCAAATTAAGAAAACTCTGAGGCACCAGTTCATATCTCTCAGATTGGCTAAGATGACAAGAAAAGATAATGATAAATATTGGAGGGAATGTGAGAAAATTGGACCACTAATACATTGTTGGTGGAGTTGTGAACTGATTCAGCCATTCTAGAGAGCGATTTGGAACTATGTCCAAAGGGCTATAAAATTGTGCCTACCTTTTGATTCAGCAATGATGAGTTATAGCCAAAAGAGATCATGAAAAAGTGAAAACAAACCAAGTGCAAAAATGTTTTTAGTAGCCCTTTTTGTAATGGAAAGGAACTGGAAGCTGGTTGGATGCCCATCAGTTGAGAAATGGATCAATAAGTTATGGTATATGAATGTAATGAAATATTATTGTTTTATAGAAAATGATGTCAGCTGATTTCAAAAAAGGCCTGGAAAGACTTACATGAACTTATCTAAAGTGAGGTGAACATTGTACACAGCAACAAAAAGATGATGTGATTAACTACTCTGAGGGACTTGGTTCTTTTCAGCGATGAGGTGATTCAAGGATATTCCAATAGACTTGTGATGGAAAGAGTCACCCACATCCAAAGAGAATACTATGGAGACTAAATGTGGATCACAGTACAGTATTTTCACTGTTTTAGTTGTTTCCTTGGCTTTTTTTCCTCATTTTTCCCTTTTGATCTGATTTTTCTTGTGTAACATGATAAATGTGGAAATATGTTTAGAAGAACTGTACATGTTTAACCTATATTGTATTACTTGCTGTCTAGGGGAGGGAGGAGGAGAAAAGGGAGGGAGAAAAATTTGGAATGCAAGGATTTTCAAAGGTGAATGTTGAAAACTGTCTTTACATGTATTTTGAAAAACAAAAAGCTATTATTATTTTAAAAAATAACCTCCATGGGACAGGGACCAAGTTGTATTCATTTATATTTCTCTCCAAGAATAGCATAGTACTTAGAAGGTGCTTCACCAACATTGGCTGAACTTACTTTCCTGTCTTCCTTCATTGAAAAGCTGAGGAGAAATAGGTAGGAAAAACTGCATCTCCTATCAGATGGATTGTTGTTATCATCATCATAGTCGTCCCCTCCTCCTCTTCCTCCTCCTCCTCTTCCTCCTCCTCTTCCTCCTCTTCCTCCCTTTCCCTCTCCCCCTCTTCTCCTCTTCCTCCTCCTCCTCCTCTTCCCACTCTTCTTCCTCCTCCTCCTCCTCTTCCTCCTCTTCTTCCTGCTCTTCCTCCTCCTCCTCCTCCTCCTCCTCCTCCTCCTCCTCCTCCTCCTTCTTCTTCTTCTTCTTCTTCTTTTTCTTCTTCTTCTGCTTTTTCTGCTTCTGCTTCTCCTTCTGCTGTTTCTGCTTCTGCTTCTTTTCTTCTTCTGCTTCTTCTTCTGCTTCCTTCTTCCTTCTTTCTCCATTAATTTTTACATTATCTTGCTTGAAACTAGATCTCCACATCACTTTTCAGCTATTTCTAGAACATTCTGATTATATTCCAGTCATCCTTTTTATTTTCCAAGCTCAACACTGCCTCACCAGTTTGGACTTGGCTTAGGATTCTGGTTCTTTCCACTGTGCATATTGTGGCTTCTTAGGGTCATCAGTGAGAGTTGAGTGGCAATTGGGCACCAAATGTGGACAGCAGCCCTGAAAAAAGTTCTTACCAGCCCTCACACCAGAGGTAACGAGCACCTTACATGCCTCCATGCATATAGTGGGAGCTCAGCAAATTGTGTTTAGTTGAACTTTTGTTCCAGAAAATTATAATTGACCTGAGAGTAAGATAATGACAACAACTTAATTAGGAGAAGAGTCATGTATGATAAGAAGAAAGCCAATTATTCAAGATCATAAAACACAGGGAGTCTTTATTTAGTGATGATACCAAAGATTAGAATATATATATATATGTATATATATATATATATGTCACATCAACTGGGTTTTGAATCTAGAGAAAGTTTTAGTCTTGCTGAATTCCCTGAGATCATGCAAAAGATTTCACAGAATTACTGATGGAGTTGACTTTTTTCTAATGTATTGGGAAGAAATCCTTAGTAGTGGGATCTCAACGAGTCTTTGGTAAATTGCAGCAAGCCAGTTTCACTCTAAGCCTTCTCCCATCCCAACTATGCTGTGATTTACTTTTCTTTAATTTTTTAAAAACAGCTTCTATTTTAGATTCAGATAAGCTCAGCTGTCCTGATATTAATTCTTGAACTAACCCTTCTTTCTCTCTTTGTTGAATATTTCATGTTTTATTCATGCATTAACCAAACAGAGCTGGTGCTTACATTTAAGTTACACAAGGCAAACAAGTATTTGAGCTCATCTATTCCTAATTCATCTATTGCAGTGTGACAATGGTGTTAACACGTATCAGCCTCCTATACTCTTTGATCTTTCAGGTTATACAGTCATTAATTAATACCAAATATTTGATTCTATTAGATATTAGAGCATTTCTTTCTCTTCATTACTAGGAGATAAGTAATTGTAAAAATGCCATGTCAGTACAGCATACGTGATAAACTTTTAAATACGCAAGCTACATTATTCTCTTCATGCTATTATATTTGCTGAAATTTAAATTTAAAAACTAGCTCTGAACTACTAAGCTGAAAGGTGATAACCGAGAGTATGGGAAAACTTTACAGGAAGAGGTATGATATGATGTTTAAGCATTTGTGTGTATTCAAGCCATTTAAAATTGACTATTCTTAATATGCATGGGCACAAAATATGCTAGTGAACAAAAGCTATGTGAGTGTATAAAACTGAGTTAGCTTAGTGAATCTTTGAATGCTCACAAACTCACTGAAAAAAAGCAAACTTTGGTAGTTCAAGATGAAAAATTATATTTACTCTAATAAATAAAACTCCAATAGGATACTCCTACAAATAGCCAGATTCTCCGTTTAAATTTTCTTGGACTAATCATGAATCTGTTGTCAGGCTGAGACCTCATAAGAGCTGCTATTTATCATTTCAGCCTTTGGCTTCTAGCCCTGGAAATAGCTGTTAAAATGATGCCCAGATTCTACCAGGAAAGACTTCTTGGCTCTGGAGATGCTGGCATTCAACTGCAGTCCTCCTAACCCCATCCCCTTAATCTTCATTCCCTGTGTCACTCTACTTGCCTGTCCATTTTACTCTGTCACCTTTTTTTGAGGGTGATGACTTGACTCTCAGACATATTTAGTAATATGCCATTGTAGTGGTTATAGAGTGAAAGTGGATGTTGTTTTTTATTATTCCATTGTCACAATGAAAAATCTAAAAATTCTAAACAAATTTTTCCTGGTGAACCAAAATAAAATTATAATCTATTAAGTTTTGTTGTAATTGAGTTGTTTTCAGTCACAACTTTTCATGACTCCATTTTGGGTTTTCTTGGCAGTGATTTGTCATTTCTTTCTCCAGATCATTTTATAGATGAGCAAGCTGAGACAAATAGGATTTAGTCACTTGCCCAGGGTCACACAGCTAGTAAGTATTTGAGACTAGAATTGAATTCAGATACTTCTGACTTTAGACCCAGAATTTTATCTATTATACCATCTAGCAGGTCCATTTATTATCTTCTTCTGTTTTCTTAAGTTCAAATGAAAGACCCATCAACACTGAAATAATAAAATACAGTGCTCATTTCTTTTCTACAACCACCAAAGTGGTTAATAACTAAAATGAACAGTGGAAGAGATTGTACTTGAAGTTGCAAAATCCCAGTTTCCCTCTAATAGAGTATATATAAAATGTGTATAATTCATTACTCTTGTACATATATTAGTTGATCTTCATGATACTTCTGAAAAGTAGACACTGGTTTAGCATCATTGTGCAGATGAGGAAATAGAAATTCAAATGGTTTATGTGTTCACATAATTGGTTGAATCTGAAATAGAATTAAGATCTTCAGAATTCTAGTTAGTTCTTTTAATTCTTCATGATGTCAAATTCCAACACAATCTGATTCAATTAATCTTTACTTACCTAAACAAGAATGTTCATGTCTGTTAAACTATTAAAATTATTAAAGATGGCTAAGTGGCACAGTAGATACAGCACCAACCCTAGAATCAAAAGGACATGAGTTCAAATGTGACCTCAGAGTTATTAGCTGTGTGATCCTGGCCAAGTCATTTAATCATTTAACTCTGATTGCCTCAAAAAACTCAATCCTCAAAACAAAACAACAACAACAACAACAACAAAAACCTATCGTTGTGCCTTGGTAGCATCTTGTATTTTATACCTCTTATCAGTATAGATCTGGGCTATCGTGCAAAGATAGTCCCTTATGGAAATAAAGGAAGCAGACTGCTCAGTTTAGAAAGGGTTTTTTATTTTGGTTTTCATTTGTCAATTTTTTTTTGTTTTGTTTTGTTTATATGGAGTCACAAAACTTTATCTACATGAAGGAGATTCCTTGCCATACTTCTCTTTCCCTTAATTACAATACCTCATGAATTTGTAAAGTACTCTGTAGGCTTAATCAATTTGATTTTTTTATAAGTACCCATATTAAGGGTCTACTCAAAGCTATGATAGATTTCCAGATCCCCAGTTCCTCTTCTTCATTTTTTTTGGACTTCATTATGATAACTACAAGTTGTGTTTGTTTGGTTTTGTTCAGTTTTCTTTTTGTCAGCTGTCAATCCAATTCCAGGAAGGTAGAACTATCTCAATCACTGAATATTGATTTTAGATAGACCTGAAATTTGCATGGACAATCCCAGGCTTTGCCCCCTAGGTCCCCACAGCTGCAGCTTCTCAGGCTCCTGGGCTTATCACATTTTTGTTCTAAGAATTCATTCTCACTGCAGTTGACTTCCCTACTATGTTACTTTGCCTAGAGATCCAGGCCATTCGTACAATACAGTGTAGAATCAGGGTTTGATTCTATACAACTGCCCTTCTCCCTTTCAATATGTTTTTTAAGAGTATATATACTTTATACTTTTCCCTTGGTCTCATGAGCACAGAATAAGTTTTAATATTAGCTTGTGGGTAATTTTTAAAAATTGGCATTCTCTGTCAAGCAAATAATCATACTTCCCTCCACTTTCACTCAATGTCCACTGTTATCAACCAGGGGGCTCCATCTCAGAGTTAATCAATTCATTCAATAAGCACTAATTTAGTGCCTAATACATGCCCATATACTGTTGCTAAGTGCTAGGGATAAGAAGAAATATGAGAACAATATAATGGGGAGGCAAATAACTATCTTATACAAGCTGGAAGTATGGAATGTGCAAGGATTAGCACTCCAAGTATTCCTTCTTATTCCTTATTAAAATTTATCAAAAACAAAGGCAAAAACTGAACAGACTAGGTTCAGATATGAGATTTTTGTAACAGGCTTTTTTCAGCTGCTTAGATTAGGCATTAGTCAAATCAACAAGGGTTTGAGAGGCTCATTCAGAAGAATTATTTGTTGCAACCTTTTTCCATGAAAGTGGGGGAAGATGAAGGTAGTATCTTATTTGGCAGCCTTAGCAGAATAAGACAGAAGGATATAAGCTAAAACACTTATCTCAGTAAGTGAGTCTAGTAACTGAGTCAAAAAAAATGACAAAGGATTTCCTTTTGAGAAACAGAAGAGGCAAAGTTTATCCCTTCGAACAAAAGCAGATTCAGGTCAAAACCATAACATTCCTCACCAGCTGTATCTTACAGATAAATACAGAGGGTTTCTCCTGGCAACAATTTTACTCTAGGCTCTCAACTATTTTCTGTATGTGCTGTTTCCTGATGATAATACTGCTTTCATTGTTTGCTCTTTAATATTAATTACCTTTAGATTTCAGAATTATCCACAATATACTTTGGAGTCCAGTGAATAATATTAGTGTCTTCTTACAGCATGAACCACTCCTCCAATTTAACCTTTATTATCACAAAATTGGGAACTAGATGCAAAACAGACTTAGATAAGTGATTCCTTCCTCCTTAAAATATAACCTTTTTTGAAGAAGAGGAAGAATTTATTCAAGAACTTTTTCAAATTCCCTTCAATATAATCAGGCCTGAAATTCTAAAATTCAAGGGTCCAAGCATTCTTAACTCTGTGTGTGTGTGTGTGTTTGTGTGTGTGTGTCTAAATCATGTGATGAGCCTCTTTGACAATCTGCTAAAAATCTATGAATGTCTTCTCAGAAGAGTATTTTTCAAAAATTGAAGAAAATGCCAAGTTCCATTTAGATGTTAGTGAAAATATAGATTTTTTTTCCTCATTCAATTTTTTTTTCATCCCGAAGTTTGTCTGTAGGATGAAGACCTCCTGATCTATTCTAATAAGGATATCTTTAGTTCATAGTCTCATATAGGAAAAAGATAAAGCAATATAAAATAAATATCTGAACGCTTTCTGGGAGGTGGAGTAGGGCCAAAATGGTGGAGTAAAGAGAGTAACTTGCCCAACCTCTCCCCCAATGTGCTCCAAATTCTTTTAAATAATGACTCTAAACAAATTTTAGAGCATCAAAACACCCCAAAAGATGGAGAAGAACATTTTCCAGCCAGAAGCAACCTAGAAAGTCAGCAGAGAAGGTCTGTTATACTAGGGTGGGAGTTTAGCATGCAGTCCCAGTACAGGGGGCTCCAATCCTAGTTCTGTTCCAGGCCTGACCTCTGAATCAACAGCAGTACCGGTGGCTTCCAGATTTCTCAGCCCAGAGATACCAAAGAGGACCTGGAAGGTCAGCAGAAAAGGGCTGTGGAGCCAGAGTGGGAGTCCAGTGTGCCAGCCCGGCCCTGGCCCCAGCACCAGCCCAGACTCCAACATCAGCAAGCCTCTGGATCAGCTTCTGGATCTCTCAGTCCCAGGACACCAGGAAGGACACGAAGGGTCAGTGGAGAGGGTCTGTGGGGTTGGTGTCTGGTGTGCAGTCCCTGAGAACCCCAGATCAGCAAAGCCCCAGTCCCAGCCAGCACACTAGAGCTTACCTCTACAGTGGGGCAGGGACACACCTAGCAGCTCCAGGGCAGAAAAGAGTTCTGGTGGTCAGATTCCCAGAAGGATTTGTGAAATCACTGCACAAACCCCTGAAGCTTGGAACAGGGCACCCTCGACCCTGGAAACAGAGCCCTGCTTTGATAAGGAGTTAAAAGCTGAGTAATAGGGTAGGAAAAATGAGCAGCAAACAAAAAAATGTTTCTTATCATTGAAAGTTATTATGGTAATAAATGGTAATAAGAAAGATCAAAACACACACTCAGAAGATGCTAACAAAATCAAGCCCCTACATCCAAAGCCTCCAAGAAAAATAAAAATTGGGTTCAGACCATGGAAGAGCTTGAAAGGGACTTTGAAAATCAAGTAGAAGAGATAGAGGAAAAATTAAGGAAAGAATTGAGAGTGGTGCAACAGGAAATACAAAAAAAAAACACAGAACAAAAATGCCTTAAAAAACAAAATTGGCCAGTTGGCAAAGGAGATACAAAAGCTCATGGAGGAAAATAATTCCTTAAAAAATAGAATTATGCAAATGAAAGCTAATGACTTTATGAGAAATCAAGATAAAATAAAGGAAAACCAAAAAATGAAAACAGAGAAAAAATGTGAAATATCTTATTGGAAAAACAACTGCCCTGGAAAATAGATCCAGGAGAGATAATTTTTTAAAAAAATATTGATCTACCTGAAAGTCATGATCAAAAAAAAAGATCCTGAACAGCATCTTTTAAGAAATTATCAGGGAAAACAATCCTGATATTCTAGAACCATAGGGTAAAATAGAAATTGAAAGAATGCACTAATCACCTCCTAAAAGAGATCTCAAAATAAAAACTCCAAAAAATATTATAGTCAAATTCTGGAACTCCCAGGTCGAGGAGAAAATATTTCAATCATTCAGAAAGACACAATTCAAGTACAGTGGAGCCACAGTAAGAATAAAATAAGATTTAGCACCTTCTACATTAAAGGATTAGAAGGCTTGGAATATGATATTCCAGAGAGCAATGGAGCTAAGATTGCACCCAACAATCATCTATCCAGCAAAACTGAGTATAATCCTTCAGAAGAAAAGGTGATCATTCAGTGAAATAGAGGATTTTCAAGTGTTTGTGATGAAAAAACCAGAAATTTGATTTTTAAATACAGGACTCTGGAGAAGCATAAGGAAGTAATCAGGATGGTGATATCATAAAGGATTTAATAAAATTTATCTGTTTACATTCCTACATGGAAGGATGATACTTGTAACTCATTAGAAAGTTCTCATTGTTATAGGAGTGTGTGTGTGTGTATACATAGAGAGAGAGAGACAGAGAGAGAGAGAGAGAGAGAGAGAGAGAGAGAGAGAGAGAGAGAGAGA
>JAJPUD010001719.1:113619-174529 GCA_023553655.1 Myrmecobius fasciatus | reverse complement strand
GAGAGAGAGAGAGAGAGAGAGAGAGAGAGAGAGAGAGAGAGAGAGAGAGAGAGTCTACTAAGCCCTCATATAGATCAGTCATTGTACTGAGGGTAGGATTACAAAAACAAGCAAGGAAGACAAATCTTGACCTTAAGAAATTTACTTTCTTATGGAGGAAGAACACACATGACAAGGAATTAGAAAGGGAGTGAGGATACCCCCATGGACATGATGTGATGATGTCAGATACGTGCACAGAGACCTGGTTTGGGACAAGAGCCAGGCTCCCCAGGGGCCAGACGCCAAGGTTCCAGTGGAAGGGACATGGCAATGATGGTCAGAGTGCAGTAAGAGTATGGAAGGAGTCTTGCAAAGCACAAATGCAAGCCTTTTTCTTGAGCCCCAATGTGATCCCTTTTCATGAAGGTCTTACTCATAAAGGTGGAGCGTGTCTGCTTTGTGTAAGTAATATGTACTCAATTATTTGGTAAGGGTGTAAGAATCATCACTTACTTGTGTCTCATACAGTTTAAGAACAGCAGAAAGACGCCCCAGGCAATGACTTCTCAGGACTGCTTGGGTGGTTGGGTGTCTACCCTTGAATTACAAACCACTACCTAAAGGAGGAGCATTTCTTGTTTGGAGTCATGTCTGCTTGTCATAAGGGCATCAGTCAGTCTGTGGGGTTGCTATTAACTTGACAGATACCTGGCAGAGCCAAAACCTTTCTGGAGCAAAAATGTTCCAAAATGATCTTGAAGTTTTATTCATCTGAGGACATGAAGATCTGTTTGCCCTGGAGACCCAGTGACAGGTTTTGAAATCCTAACATATAGACTTCCTTTGAATAACATGGTAGCTTATTAACCGGTTAGAAATGTAAAATACATTATAAAGAGCACATTAGTTAGTAATAATGAAAAGTTAAATCTTGCATTGTCAAATGTGCTTTCCAAAATCTAAGTTTTTGCTCCCTTCACTCTTCTAAATGCATATAGCAGTAGGCACTTCCAGGGAGCTCTTAGCCAGAGATGTGGTAACTTCAAAATCTTGATCTCAAGATGAAAGCTAACTTAATTTAAAAACACAGTTGGCTGTATAGCAATAGGATCCTGTGGGTTTTTTAACATATGAAATATGAAATACATCCTTTTAAAAAATAGAAGTATTTGCAATTTAATTTTGCTCCCTAAAGATTGCTTTATAAGAAAGAAATTCATACAGGGAATTTCATCTCCTGTTCATAGGTGATGGGGAAATAATCCTTAATCACAAAGACCTGAATGGAAATTATTGTAATGTGTATGTGTATAATTTTCTCTAAGTTTTTGTAGATTTTTTTTATTACTTCATTTTTCTTCTTGTATGGAAACATACACCTACGTCAAGATGTTGACAAGAATTTTCCAATGTGCTGTCACTGTTCAGTAATTTCAGTGTTTCTCACCCATTGTGACCCCATTTGACCAAAACAATAAAGGGATTTGCCATTTCCTTCTTCAATTAATTTTATAGATGAAGAAACTGAGGCAAACAGGATTAATTTACTTGCCCAAGTTTAAGTATCTGAGGTCATATTTGAATTGAGAAATATTAGTCTTCCTGATTTCAGGCCCCATACTCTACCTACTATGACACCATCTAGCTGCTCTTTGATATTTATTTACACAAAGCACTTAATATTTGTTTTATAAATGTAGAAACTGACATATACTTCAATATACACCTTTAATACATTTATAATTTCTTTAGTTTGCATACTTATTTTAGTGATGCAAATTACAACACATCTATGTCTAATAATTCTATTCTAATCCTATCTATTTTTTTATGGGGAAAAGGGTGGACATCTTGTGATTTTACTATTATAGGAAACTCTCTTGATATTAAATACCCTTTACCAGTGTAAATCAGCAACTGTTCTATAGAGTGGAGAAGCTAAGGGACCTTCCCAGTGACACAAAACCACAGTCAGAGATAGCACTGGAACTCAGGGCTTCCTGACTTCAAAGCCCATCCTCTAGCCATTTTTCTATGTTTCCTATCTTGTTCACATCCTCCAGAAAAAATTTCCATTGGAAATCTGTAAACAAGGTACCTTCTAATAAGGCTCTTGACTTTGACTTCATACAGATGCCCATGGAGCACATTGTATTACCTATAAGCAATTATCTTTCACTTTCACTATGTAACTAACCTGTATTTTTTTCTAGGTATACCTGCCTCTGTTGACATTCTTTAAGCTGTTTCTTCTGATCGATGTTTGTAATGCAATAAATTTTGTGCATTCCCATCATGAATCTTCCTATTTTCCTTTGTTTGATCTTCAACTTCAACTCTTTCCTAGACTGTGATATTCTAGTACTTCCTGACACAGCATCACAAGGAAGAATAGCGGAATCAAAGGCGAGCAAAGAAGTCACTTTTTAATCAGTTCCCCAGTTTGCCAGTTTCTCAATCAATCAATGAACTTTTTCCCCCTTAAGTAGTTTTTATCTACCAGAAACTATGAAGGATTCTGAGGGTATGGAAACAAAAACATAACAATTTTTACTCTCTAGAAGCTTCCATTTAAGTTTTCAAATAACCATTTTTTCCCTAACCGCTCAGTAATTCATTAGGATGGGGGATATTCATTCTCTTTTGTGTCTGTTTTCAGAATAATATAGTCAGCCCTAAAGGTGGCATTATCAAAAAATGATGTCAATTTATTTGCAGGCACTGGCACAGGTTGAAACATGAACCCAAATGCCAAGGGGTTAGGTAGTTTGCATCTTTGTGCTTGCTTTCAGGGTTTAAGCTGGAATTTTTGGAGAAGTTTCTACTTGTAAATGTTTTCAAATGCATGTTCTCTCAATTTTACTGAGTTGAAAATAAAAGTATATAGGAGTATATAGGAAAGGCTTTGTGATAGATGATCTAAGAGCTTAAGAAAATGTAGTGACCTCTGGCAATATTAGACTAAAATATAATATATTTATTAGCCCTAATAATAATAGCTAGCATTTATTTGGCACATTAGGTTTATAAAGTATTTTACATTTGTTGTTACATTTGATCCTTATAACAACATTTTGAGGTAGGTGCAATTATTAACCCTATTCTACAAATGAGAAAACAGGCTGAGATAGTCTCAGAATGACTTTACCCAGAATCACCGAAATAGTGTATGAGATAGAATTTGAATCAGGTCTTCTTGATTCCAAGTGCCATCTAATTTCTTCTAATACCCTAAGGCTCACCTCATCATCACACTGCTTTCACAGACCCACTTTTCTTGATGGCTCCCATTAGATAAAATGTCTGAAAGTTCTCTTCCATGTTCATTTGTCCCAATGATCAGATTGTCCTTTGGGGATAGTCAATAAATACCCCCTGAACACACAAACTGGAGTCTAAAACCAACAGGTTATAGATTCTGTTTCTGAATTAAATCCACCAAAACAAGTTCAAATACCTCAGGATAGCAACATTCACTCTAGTTCAGGCTTGTTTGTTTTGAAGGAACAGATGTATTAGAGAAAAAGCAGACTCACAAAGGGAATAAATATGACTTCAGCTTTGACCCAATTTTGGAAGGGAAGTCTGCTGACCAGCTGGGTTAGGGCTGTGTCCCCATATTCTGCAACAAGATGTCCACAAAGACACTGGCCAGAACCCAGCCCATCTGGGCAAAATGTCCAAATGTTTAAATTATTCTAGCCAATATTCAGGTAATAGAGAGCTGATTTTAGTACAGAAAAAAAAAAGAAAGAGTCTAGGCTTTGCCCCTGGGGTCAGTTCCTGGCTTTGCCATTTACTATTCCTGCAATTTAGTAAAGTGATTTAACCTTTTTCAGATTAAGTTTCCTTATCTGTAAAAGGAAGAGGTTAGACTAGATGGTCTATGAGTTACCTTTCAAGTCTGGATCTTTGATCTTACTCATCTTCTCAGTTTGAATAAAATCTACTAAGGCTCCTTGGGGAGAAACTAAAAAGCACAGTAGATAGAGTGGAGCCTGAAGTCAGAAAGGCCTGAGTTCAAATCTGACCCTAGGCATTAGCAGTGTGACCCTGGGCAAGTCACTTAATCCTATTTGCCTCAGTTTTCTCATCTATAAAATGAACGGAGAAGGAAATGGCAAACTGCAGCAGGATCTTTACTAAGAAAATCCCAAGTGGGATGATGAAGAGTCTCACACAACTGAAAATGACTGAACAACAATAACAAAAATCACCCTAGTTTCAGAGTCAGGAGTCAGAATATTTTCACCAAAAAAGGACAGCCTTTGAGCAAAGGATAATTTGATCATTGGGACAAAAGGACATGAAAGAGAACTCTCTGACATTCTCTCCAATGGGAACCAGGGAGAAAAATGGGTCTGTGAAAAGGACGTGATGAGGTGAGCCTTAGGGGAAAGGGGTGGCATAAGGACATCAGAGACAGTGATGGTTGTAGGGATAGCTGTAATCACAGGGAGGATGCACCGTGGGAAAGAAGCACACTCTCTCCTTGTCCATGTTGCCACTATGGCAAAGTCTAATTTTTTTCATACTAGTGAAGGCTTGTCAGGTTATGCTGCAAAGGAATGCATTCCAAGAAATAACCACATAAAGTAAACTTTAAAAAATTTTTTTAAACAGTCTCTAAATTCAAATTGTTTTTTTGTTTTGTTTTACTTCTGTGTTTAGCTTTGGACTAACCAGGAAATTCTTGATAATAGGAAAAGTAAGCTGACCATTTTTCTACTTGTTAGCAGGCTCATGTTGTACCAGCCGCTCTAACTATTGACGTGGTTATGGAAAGATACATAAAACAAAACACAAATTCTATATGCTGTAAGACCACTTAAAAAGTGGTATTTGTTTTAGCAAGTGTGTTCCTCATTTGAACCCATCTATGTGGGTGTTTTTTTTTCTTCTTAGCAATTTTAAACCTTCCTATTTTTCTGTGGGGGTGGATTGAGGAGGAAAAAGAAAAGAACAAACAGATGCCCTTTGCAAACAGTGTGTGGAAAGATGCTAATTGTGTGGCTTTGGGGAGAGGTTTCCCATAAGAACACTGAATGTCACATTTAAAAATCTTCCCTGATAAAAACAGAGAAGAGTTTATTTTTGCATATGTATGTATATAGATCAATAGATTCAGATATGGAAATATATCTATACTTTTGAATTATAGATCTTTCTATATTTAGATCTATATTTATCTGTCTATGCACACATAAATATGAATGCATGCACAATCTGAGCTTGAGCATTTCAGTGCCTGAAGCTTGTTTGGGTCAGTCCTCCCACACATGGCAAGTTCAAAAGATAAAAAGAAAAAAAAATAAAGATAGAGAGTGGCTTGTGGCTCAGAGGCTTATTTCCCAGTAGGAGATGCAGTACCTGTACTGTGGGGGAACAGGGTACTTGTTCAAATCTAACCTCAGACACTTACTAGCTGGGTGATCCTGGCAAAATCTGTTTATCTCATTTCTTTAACTATAGCACATATCACTCAAGTTTGTTGGGAGAATCAAATGGGATAACACAGAAAGGGCTTTTCAGGCCTTAAAGTGCTATTTGAATGTTAGCCATTTTGACTATTTTTATATTGTTTTAGCAGCATACTTTGTAGAAAGGGCCATTTCCTCCTATTTGACATTTAAGGTGATGGATCTTTTCATGGTTTCTTGAAACTCCATTTGGACATTGCCTGGACCATCATTCACTCTTCCCTGAAGCTACTGCACAGAGACCTCTTTGTTTTGTGCTGACACAACATCTCTGTTCGTCATAAAGTACAGGAATAAAAAGCCAATAATTATTGATCTCTCAGGATGAGTAATTTATATTAATTCTGGAAAGATCAAAGGAAGGGTGCTCAACTAAGCCTTGGTTGGAGAAGCTGCCAGGAGTTCCTTATGGGAAGAACAGAACAGCACTCAGGGTTAAGAGTTTGCAAGTTCGCCGGTTCTCTTAGAAATGACAGAAACATCCCCTCGTTGTGACTTTGTGCTGCCTTTGAAGGAATGCAGATTTCTGGATGCTCGCTTGGCTGCCTCCTGCTCTCTTCATCCATTTCCCAAGTTGCCCCCACTGTTTTAGGGTGGCAGATGTTTCCATTAGGTACTCACAGGAGCAAGAGCAGAATGCTGTCTAGCTCATTGTAAACTTTCTCATTAGAATTCAGCTCAGCATAGGGCTGCAAATAAATGGGCAGAGTGAATTTCATGTTACACTTTTTTTTCCTTCTCATGAGACCTGATTCTTCCTTAGAGGTTACAAAAGCATGAAAACATCTGTCCCTTATTCCCATATTCCATGAAACCTGGTTCAGCCCATTTTATTTCAAAACTCCATATTGATGATGATGACCAAATTTATCCTTCCTTCAAAAAAAATTGCAAAGGGGCAGGGTAGGAGATCTTACATGATTTGTTGAAAAAAGGAAGAATAGTAGATTTATTTCAAATTTCTTTTTTAAAATAAAGGCAAAGTCTTTTTAGATGCTGTATCTAATTGTGGTTCAAGCATGAAACTCTCCAACAGAACAAATTTAAAAATTTATACATCTAATTGCTGTTTTGCCATTCCAGCTAACAAGCATTTATCAGAACATTGCTGGGTGCCAGGCACTGTGCTAGGAAATAAAATTACAAAGAAAAAAAATGCATCCGTTCCTGTCCTCAGAGAGCTTTCATCTTACTGAAGAGAAACTTATATGCAGATAAGAAAATAATAACATCTGTTATTTAGATAGCATTTTTAAGGTTTTTTTAAGCACTAGATGAACAGATTTAAAGCAAAATAAGGAGAGGGTCTTTGAGGTCTCTTAGTGCTAGGATCATAAGCTCATAGATCTTCATTTGCACCTTTGAGGTCACCTAGTCCAATCCTTTGAGTAGGCATAAAAGATTAAATGATATACCCAAGATCATATAGGCAGTAAGTAGCAGAACTGAGATTTTAGGCCAAGCCTTGAAGTTCCAGATCCAACTCTTTCCACAACACTATGCTTATTCTCATTTTAGTGTAAAAAATGCACAATCTATACAAATTAAATACTAAATAATTTGGGAGAATATAAACATCAATGAGTGGGTGGATAGGAAACAGCTTTGTTTTATGTAGGCACCAAACCTTAAAGGGAGGTCCAAAGGGCATTCCCAAGAGGCAAAAATGAGGAAGAAAAACATTCCAGACATGGGAGACAAACTGAACAAAATCATGAAAGATGGAAATATGTGTGGAATAGCTGTAGGCCATTTCTGCTGAAAGATAAACTACATGAGAGGGATTAGACCTTCTGGAAATAATTTGTGAACCTTGGCCTGATATAATGTTTACATTTTACCAGTATAAATAATTAAAAATAAGGGACAGTTCAATGACACAGTGGATAAAATTCTGGACTTGGAGTCAAGAAGACTCATCTTCCATCAAATCTAGCCTTAGATATTTACTCACTGTGGGACCCTGGGCAAGTCACTTGATCCTGTTAGCCTTAGTTTGGTCATCTGGAAAGGTAAGTGATCCTTAAATGATGAAGGAGGAGTTTGTAGTTTATCCTGGGGTCAGTCCAAAGCCAATGTAGTTTCTTACCAGGAGAATAGCATGGTTAGAACTGTGCTTTATGAATATCAATATGGCAGATGTATGTAGGATGCATTTGAAAAGGAAGAAATTTAAGAAAGGAAAGAATATGAATTATGAGGCCATAGTCTAAGCAAGAAAAAAATGAGATGACTATATCCAGGGAGAAGAAGGGAAGAATGTAAAAAATATTGTGGAAGTAAAATTAATAATGCATAATATGATCACATTGTTTATCAACTATAAAACTCTTTCTTTTCTTTCCTTAAAACATCTTCAAGTTATTAGACTAATTTGAAAGGAGATACAGACCCAGTCTGCCTTTGACAAATAAAATGAAACAGAAGAAATAAATATATTGTGAATAGAAGGAGCAATTTGCTTTGAAAAGTTACAGGAATGGGAGTAAACCAAGAGAAAGCATAAGGCATATTCTTTCCTGAGACAATGGCAATATTGATTTTATTTGGTTACATAAGTGGAAAGGGAGAGGAAAATGGTGAGATAGTTGATAAGAAATTAGTCAGAGAATAAGGAGTAAGGTGAAGCACCTGAAAAAATAAAAAACAAGCCAGGTGACACATTCACCTATCAGGCAGAAGGATCCCAGGATAGAAGTGCCAGTACTGAAGTTTTAAAATATCAAGGGAATGATCATTGGTTCCTGTTTCAAGGAGGCTGATTAGAAGATGGTCAGAGAGTAACGAGAAAGTATAGATTTAAAGTCAAGTCAGCAAGCATTTATTAAGCCTGTTCCAGACACTGTACTAAGCTCTGACAATACAAAAAGAAGCAAAAAAAAAAAAAAAAAGATAATCCCTTCCCTCAAACAGCCTACATTCTAAAGGGCTTGGAAGAGTATACACACACACACACAGAGAAAGAGAGAGAGAGAGAGAGAGAGAGAGAGAGAGAGAGAGAGAGAGAGAATTTAAAATTAGAAGAGACCTCAGAATTCATCTAGTCCAGTCATCAGTAAACTATGGCCTGTTCCTGTTTTTGTATAGCCTTAGCACTCAACATGCTTTATACATTTCTAAATAGTTTTATTTTATTTAGCAATGGAAAAACTAAACTTAGCTCTCAGGAATACAAATAATGCAGGGGTTAGATAGTTCTGACCCTTTGGCTATAGTTTGTAGATCCTGATCTAATCTAATGCTCTATTCACATAAGTAAGTAAAATAAGATGGTAGATGCAGTGGACAGAGTATCTGGCCTGAAATCAGGAAGGCTCATCTTCGTGAGTTCAAATCTAGCCTCAGATTCTTACTAATCATGTAAATATGGGGAAATCACTTAATTCTATTTGCCGCAGTTTCTTTATCTGTAAAATGAGCTAGAGTAGGAAATGACAAACAACACTAGAGTTCTTGAATCCAAATGGAGTCATGAAGAGTCGGATGTGATTAAAAAGCAAAAGAAGGACAAGAAAAGAAAATTAAGATGGATGTGACTTGACCAGAGCCACATGAGTAAAGTTTTGGGATTTGAATTCCTATCTCCTTTCTCCTCAGAACTTGTGGGAAATGTAGAAGAGATCTCTTGTTAGATATTATCATGTGTTCACATAGCCTTTGCTTAAAAATTGCTTGTGATTATAAAACTCAAAGGATCATTGTTGTTGCTAGATTAAATATGTATAATCCTTTTAAACATATTTCCATGTTTGTCACTTTGTGTAAGAAAAAAAATCAGACCAAAAAGGGGGGGGGGAAAGCACAAGAAAGAAAAAAGCATACACAAAAAAGTAAAAATACTATAGTTGGATCCACATTTGGTCTCCATAGTTCTCTCTCTGGATGCAGATGTCATTTTCTATCTAAAATCTATTGGAATTATCTTGAATCATCAAATTGCTGAGAGAAGACAAGTCTATCAAAATTGATCATCACATAATCTTGTAATTGAGTATAAACTTCTCTTGGTTCTGCTCACTTCACTCAGCATCAGTTCATATAAATTTCTCAGGGTTTTTCTGAAATCAGCCTGCTCCTCATTTCTTATATAACAACAATATTTCATTACATTCATATACCATAACTTATTTAATCATTCCCCAATTGATGGGCATCCATTACGTTTTCAGTTTATTGTGATTACAAAAAGATGTGCTATGAACATTTTTGCACATGTGGGTCCTTTTCCCTCTTTTATAATCAATTGAGATAGTAGAGACACTATTGGATCAAAGGGTATACACAGTTTTAGAGCCCTTTGGGCATACCAAATTGCTCTCCAAAATGATTGGATCGAATGATTCACAGTCCATCAACAAAGCATTAGTATCCCAGTTTTCCCACATCACCTGTAATATTTATCATTATCTTTTCTTTTTCTTAATCAATCTGATAGGTGTGAGATAGTACATCAGAGTTGTCTTAATTTGCATTTCTCTAGGTAGTGATTTACAGCATTTTTTCATATATCTGTAGATGGCTTTAATTTCTTCATATGAAAATTGTTTGTATATATCCTTTGACCACTTATCAATTGGAGAATGACTTGGATTGTTATAAATTTGAGTCAGTTCTCCAAATATTTTAAAAGTGAGGTCTTTATCAGAACAAGCTGTAAAAATTATTTCCCAGCTTTCTACTTTCCTTTTAATCTTGGCCACATTGGTTTTATTTGTGCAAAACTTTTTTAATTGAATGTAATCAAAATTTTCCAAATTACATTTCATAATATCCTCTATTCTTTGGCTATAAATTCCTCCCTTTTCCAGAGATCTGACAGGTAGACTACTGGAACTCAAAGTTTTAAAATAAAATGCAAAAAAAGATTAATAAATAAGATTAGCTGCATTACCCCAGGGGAAGTAAATTAACCTCTGTTTGCCTCAGTTTCCTCAACTGTAAAATGAGGAGAATTATAACATCTACTTCCCAGGGATGGTGTAAGAATCAAATGATATAATATTTGTAAAGCACTTGGCACATAGTGGATACTATGCAAATATTATTATTACAACAGCATCATCATCATAAACTGTTGCTTCCATGTCTCCCCGATTTTTAGCTTGTAAAGTTGATTTTTCTCCTTCACAAAATCATAATTTCTGGCTAATAGGCAAAGGTTTCATACATATAGTATGTTTAGAACAGTTATTTATACTTTCAATGGTCTAGGCAATTTTCTAAAGTTATAAATTGCAAAATACATGCATCAGTGGAAGAAGTTTCTTCATCTTATATCAAAGAAATCACAGGTCCATTCCCTACCCTATTGCTATGCATATAATCTGGCTAAGCTTTCTTTATGACTATCTTCTGCAATTATGCTGAATCATAAAATCATCCTTTATGGATAGATTACTCATGAATATGATGTTTGAATGAGTTATCTAGAGAGATTCATATTTAGACTCAACATAAAACAAGACTTGCTAACAATTAGAGCTATACCAAAATGGAATTAACAGTCTAGAACATTTGGTTCCCTCTTACTAGAGATTTTGAGCAAAGTGAATGTCCACTTAATGGAATATTTTTCCTGTTTAGATATAGATTCAATCAGTTGAATAGATCCTAAGCATTTTAATATTATAGACCCTTGGGCAGTCTGGTGAAAACTTATGTGCCCATTCTGAGAATAATCTTTTTAAATGCATAAAATAAAATACATAATATTACATAGCAAATCATTTATGTTGAAATACAGTTATCAAAATATTTCCCAAGTTTATTGCCCCCACAAATCTTTGGAGGAATCCATGGACACCAAGTTAAGAGCTTCTGAATGGATGGTCTTTGAGGTCCTTTTTGCTATTCTAATTGTGCAAGTTTCCTGCTTACCGATAAACCAGAGCCAAGAGTGATTTTCTGAAAAGATTTTGATTACTTAAAATTCCCATTGTAAATACAGGTGGATTCATAGGCATCTGATCACTGATCTCCTGAATAGGATAAAATTGTGAATAATAAAGATCAAATGATGTTTCGACATTTGTTCCTAGTCTTTGTTATAGTGAATTTTACAACTTATGTCTCCTCAAAGGGACCTTCCTATGTGAGGAACCCTTATTTCTTATCTTGGAATCTGCTAGCAGAGTCTGACATTACCCTTTGCAACCTGAGCAGGCCCTGATATGTCCCAGATTTCATGAAATATATAATTCCTGTATCTGATAATTCAATTCATAAAAACTATCTGCCCTTATACTTGAGGAAGTGCTTCTACTAAGAGCTGTTCTTTTCATTTCTGTGATATTCAGTGATGCAAGACCACTAACTAGAGAAGTGCCTATCTTGGGCCATTATAAATGTCAGTTGTAGTCAGAGGATCTTAAATTTATGAATTGGAAGGAACTTAAAGGCCTTTTGGTCCAACCCTCTCATTTAACTGGTGAAGAAACTGAAGCCCAGAGAGATTAAATGACTTATTTAAAGTTACAGTTGTGGCAAGCGCCATAGTTCTCTAGAATTTGAACCCAAGTTCAAATCTAGTACTTATATTTATTGGTTGTATGATCTAGACCAAGTTATTTTAACTGTCTGCCTCAGTTTCTTCAATTGTAAAGATAATAATAGCACCTCCCTTTCAGGAATGTTGTGAGAATCAAATGCAAAGTCCTTAGCATGGTTCCTGGTGCAGAAGAGATTCTTAATAAATACTTGTTCTCTCTCCTACTTCTATTCCATTGTTAGAGTGGGCAAGAGATGAGCAGATAGATCTTCAGGGAAAAACAATCTGGTGATGCTGTAGACCTATTCTGAGCAAATCTCACTCAAAATTCATTGCAACAAACTTAAAAGGAATGAAATTTTTTGACTCTACATATTCTAACTTTAAAAAACTCAACTAACTCAAAAAGAATAAAAAATGTATTATACCATAGCATCATCATTTCTGCCTTTTTCCATATTTGCATATGCTCTAGATTCTTCATCATATACACTGAAAGGATATTTTTATTGGATAAAATGTGCTAGATAGAAATTGCTATAGCATGCTGTGCTTTGTATATAAAGATAAACAACAACACAAATACTAATATATGGTCTTTTAAAAATATTTTCTTTTTCCTAGTTACATGTAAAACATTTTTTACATTTATTATTAAAACTTTGAATCACAGACTCTCTTCCTCTCTCCACACAACTCCAATTGAGAAAAGACATATGAAGTTATGCAAAATATTTCTATAAAAATCAGGTTGCAAAAAAAACCCAACAACATGGATTTCCCTCTACCCCAAAAAACCCTCAGGAAATCTGTGTTCAGAAGCAATCAGTTTTTTCCCTGGGTATGGATAGGATTTTTAATCCTAAATCCTTCAGAGTAGTCTTGGTTCATCATATTACTGAGAATACTGAAGTCTAAATATCTTATCTTTAAGTTTGCTTTGCATATGGAAATTGGTGACTCTGAAATACAACATATTAATGCTACTATTGTTTTTGAACAAAAACTTGTGTTTCCCAGATCCCTAGAAGAGATTAGGGGTCAAATTTGTGTCTGTAGAGCAGAGTTTTACTATAAATAATGATGATTTATCCAGACAGTGACCAAATTAAAGAATTTTGCCTCATTAGAAACACACTCTAACCAGTTGAACTGACAACACAGAAAGTTCTTAAAATTGTATTTCTAACGTAATACCTCAGAGAGCAAGTTTTGCAACTGATTAAATCATGCAACACCAAGCACATTAGGTGTGGCTGGTTTTTTTTCCACAAGAGATACTTGTTTATGATTCTGATTTAGTTAAAAACCATGCCTTTCTGTTATCCCTAGATAAATAAATTTAGTAACCTTTCAAAAATAAAAGGATGATGTACAATGGATGTCTGTGGTAAGGATCTAAGAGCAAAGTTTATTTTCAAAAACACTTGTTCATCATCCCTAAGGAGATGCCATTTTCCAGTACAGTTGTCCCTTTTTTTCAAGCAAAATTTTCATTCAATGAATTTTTTTACTGCTACTTTTAGATTCTAGAATAATGGGAGGACATGGCAAAAACAAACAAATATAAAAACAAAAAAAATCCATTTTAAATATCCCAAACAGCAAGGACCATAAATTTATTTCCTTGTGTGCAGAAACATTTGAAAAGGACAATTCAAAGTACAACATGAGCTGTTCATTAAATAAAAACAACCTAATGGAATAAAGAGCACGGGATATTAGAAACATATGAGGAGTGGTTGACATAAACCTTGAACAGCTAATCAGAACCTGAGGGATTAGTAGAGATATTCCTCTGGGGAGCATCTGTGTTGAGACTTCTATCTCCTGAGTCCCAGACGAGAATCTGAGTCAAAGAAAAATTGAAGGACTCATTTGAGGAGCCCAAAGCCTTGCTTCATATATTATAAATAATAAAATCATACTGAGAATTAATCAGTCACCAAATTTTCAATAAATACCTACTATGTTCTGGGTGCTATCTTAGACAACAGGAATACAAATATACTCCCTACTCTTACAGAGCTGACTTTTTACTAGAAATTATTAAGTGTTATAGAAGGATTTGGGTTCAAATATAACCTCTGATATTTGTAAATCTGGGCAAATAATTGATTCTCTATATGCCTCAGTTTTTTTTATCTCTAAGATTAAGAGTTTAGACTAGTTTCCAAGATCCCTTCGAAGTCAAAATCTATCATCCTAGATGAAATTATCACAGATGAGTACATTGATCTGTGATATCTCTACTGTATCTCTAAAAGTATGATTTACTGAAGAAATGGAGGGGAGGGTTGCTGATAACTGAGAGTAGGGGAAATGTAATAAAGGAAGCACTATTTGAACTGACCATGGGAGGAGTCCAGGAGACTAAGGAGAAAGAAGGAAGGAGAGCATTCCAGTTTGGAGGACAGCCTGGACAGTAGCATATAGCTAGGACAAGGTCAATATTTCTGGTCCAGGAGCACATGAAAGGAAATAATGTGACACATATGACACATTTGAAAGGGAAGATACAATTAGATAGGGATCCAAGGAGGGATAGTAATTACATGGATACACAGAAAAAATAATCGACTTTAAACAAATAATGTTCTTCTAGAAAAAAATGCATGTACAGTATAAAATTTTGTAATTTTTATTTTCTTTGTGACCTTGAATATCACTAACTTTCAGGTCTTCTATTCTTCAAGTATAACTGGCACTTTATATGTTGACTTTCTTGCTCCTTCTTACAAGTGATTCTTACCAATGTATCAAATACTTTACAGTTCCTACTAGCATTGAGTTTTATGTAACCAACATTTCTCTCTTGTCATCTACATTATTGAGTTATAAAATCCTGAATGAGGTTTAATGGAGGAAAGTAAGATGATAATAGGTCCCTAAGAGTTATAGGTTTGTCAAGATGAGCATCCAACCGTCCAAGACAGAAAGTGATTTTTCTTTTTCAGTGCTTCAGAGGTTAGTGACCTCAACAACCTTGAGGTAGTGCTAAGTCAATCTAAGGGATATATTTCAGATGGCAATAGTTTATTTTTATGTAACCCTTTAGGATTACAATATATTTCCTCATATGTGATCTCATACTATGCCTGATGCATCATAAGCATTTAATAAAAGCTTATTGGCTGCCTGAATTGATTTCCACAATACTGCTATTAGCTAATAGAGCAAGAATCTTTATCTGGATTTTACACATAAGGAAATTAAAGCTCAGAGAAGTTGCTTGACTTCTAACAGTTGTCCTGAGTTACTGGCAGAGCCAGGACTGCAACACAATTCCAAGTTCTACTGTTCCCTGATGCTTATGATTTTCAAAGTGGAGCTGAAGCTGCAGAAAATGTCTCCTGCCTTCAAGAGACTTGAAGTGTGGTGGTAGAAATGTGATAATGAAGTATAGTAAATAGACAGCATCTCTGTGAGTCTTAGAGGACTTAAAATCTTTCTTCAGGCATTTTCTAGCTGTGAAATCTCTGTTAAGTCACTTTGCCTCTCTTATACAGATTCCTGATCTATAAAATGAGAATAATAATAGTACCTATCTTTCAAAGTTCGTATAAGGATCAAAAAAGATAATATATCTAAAATGTTTTATAAATCTTAAAATGCTATATAAATGCCAACTACATGTAGCTTGTAGCACCCTGGAGTCAGGAGTCAAATTCAGCCTCAGACACTTGATACTCACAAGCTGTGTGACTCTGGGCAAGTCACTTAACTCCATTGTCTTGTAATGTGTGTGTATGTAAATATGTATATATAAATAGATATAGATAGATATTCATATTTGTGTGTGTCCATATGTACACACAATACAAACAAAGATAAATGAATATAAAGCATTTAAGAAATAATTCAAAACTCAGATTCTATCTCCTTGGGTAATGAGCCCTAAAAGATAAACTTTCATTTTATCTTTCCCAGATAAGGTGACCATATCACTTACAGGATAGTTCCAAACCAAACCATCCTATGCACATCTTTTTTTTTTAAGCCAAACTTTCCCCTCTTCTACTTTTCTAACATAGATCCCAATATTGATAGAGATGGAGGGACAGAGAGATGATATAGATGCAGATCTATTTATCTATCTCTATTGATCTCTATTTATTCATATTGTCTTTTCCCATTTAAAAATAAGCTACTTGAGGGGCAGCTAGATGGCACAGTTAATAGAGCACCAGCCCTGAAGTCAGGAGGACCTGAGTTCAAATCTGGTCTTAGACATTTAACACTTCCTGGCTGTGTGACCTTGGGCAGGTCACAACCCCAATTGCTGCAGGAAGTAAAGAAAGAAAAATGAATGAAAGAAAGAAAAACAAGCCATTGAGGGCAGTCCTTTTTTATAATACTTGTATCTCCTCTGTTTAGCTCTGTGCCTGGCACATAATAAGAATTTAACAAATGCTTTCTCCTTGATTTTATTCATTGTCTTCCAACTTTCATTCGTTAATTCTCTTCTAGCTAAAATCTATGAAGTTATGATTTTTTCTGTCTGCCTATTATTTCTCAATCATCTTTATTCATTCATTGCCCTTCTCTCTATGGAAGAGAGTTCCCTTCAGCTCTACTTTAATTCCCTTTCTCTTTTAAGGCCATACTTTTCCCCTTAGTGATCTCATTCACTCTCAAAAATTCTTCTATCATTTCAACTCTGGTGATTCCTAAATCTATATGCTCACTTCAAACTTTCTCCCCTGAGATCCAGTCTTGAAATACCACTTGCCCCTTGTTTATCTCCACCTTTTTGTATTCCCAGCACCTCAAATTCAATATATCCAAAATTAAACTCATCATCTTTTCCCTTATATTTGCCCTTCCTACCAACATCTCTCTTTCTTTTGATGCAATCTAGCAATCTAGACTGTTATCTTTTACTCTTCCCTTTTCCTTCCCTATCCAATCATTCAGTAAGTTCTGTCAATTGTCCCTCCATAATATCTCTTGCATATTCTCTTTTTCTCTATTCACTGCCTAGTTCAGGCCCTTGCTTCCTTTCATCCAAAATAGCCTCCTAAAATAGTTTCTCAGAAAAATTCCAAGTAATCTTTCTGAGATACAGGTCTCTCAGCATGTCACACACTGATCAAAAACCATTTCTGACTCACTATATAAGAAAAAATATAAACGTCTAATTTCATGCTCTCCACCATCTCATTTTAACCTGCTCACATAGCCTCTTTTCACTGCTCTCCCACACACACCTTATGGCCTAGTCAAATTGTACTAGTAGTTATTCTTTAATTTAGTCCTACCTTTTTCTACCTTTTTCAACAGCCCACATCTTCTACACAGTCCTTTTTCCTTTGCCTGCTGAAATCTTTTCCTTCATTCAAGAACCAGGTCAGGTACCATATCTTATCCCCTATAATTTGAAAGGGATCTTTTTGTTCCTGGATTACCTCAAACACTTTGTATATATTTTTTCTTTCCCCTAATCACATTTTACCTATACCATAGTATATATGGATTATATTATAAAATTCTAGTGAGCAAGAACTATGTGTTATTTTCATTTTTGTATCCATAGGACCCTAGGATAGTACCTTGAAAGTATTTTTAATTGAACTAAATTAAATTGCACAGTTGATTTGTTCAATAGACAGTGAAAAACCACTGGAAATTCTTGACAATGACCCATAGAAGAAGATTTAAATCTGACAACAGAATACAGGAAGGATGGGAAGAAAAAGGGAATGTCATGAGCTAATTATAGTAACTTGGTCATGAGGTCAATAAGAGTCTGAAATGATATGGTAGTTGTACAGTAGAGAGGAAGGATGGATTTTAGAAACAAATTAGTAGTAAAAGAAACTAAAAAAGTTTGAGGGAGAGGGAATGTATGTAGAAAAAGAAAATCTTTGGTAGGTCCAGTAACATTATATATGGAATGATCACATTATCTTTTTAAATACCATTTTTATCCTTCCCATTTATCTGATGGTCAGACTTGATGAGAACTTTTTGCTTTCTTAAACATACAGAAGTCAGAAACTAGAAGTGAAAAGTCTCTGGATAGGTAAAGTGCTATGAAAAAGATATATTATAAGGCAGAGGTAAGAACATCATCAGAGCTGGAGCCTTCTGACTTATTTTTATATGCTAATTATAAGTTTACTTTATAGAAAGACTTTAATTATCCAGTTTTCCCATTAACCCATTTTTATTTTCCAAGTTTGTCTATATTAAAAAAAAGCAAAATGTCAAAAAGGTCTATTGATAACCATGAAAAATATAACTTAAAAGCAAAGAACAGTGACAAAAGCAAAACTACATGTAGCTATATGATACAGTGGATAGAGTGTTCAACTGGGGAGTCAGAAAGGTTGGAATTTAAATCTAATCTCAGAAACATACTAGCTATATGAGACTGAGCAAACCATTTAATATTTGCCTATCTCAATTTCTTGTCAGTAAAATAGAGATAATAGTCACATCTACCAGGATTGTTGTGAGGGCAGAATGAAGTAATATGTATAAAGTGCTTTGCAAACCTAAAAATGCTATATAATGACAATTATTATCATATAACATTCTAAAGTCATTTAGTGTGGGAATAAAGGAGAAGATTTTGCAACCTCAATAGGCCTCAAGACCATCACTATGTAAAAATTAAATGAGACCCTATTTTATTGAGAAAATATTAATCCACTCTATGTGCTAAAGCAGAAAAATTTTTAAAAATTAATTTTGGAAAGATTTCCATTAAAATGGTTTTAAAAGCAGCATTTACTAACCAACACTTTTTCTTTTACCATTCATGAGAAAAACATAAAATGATATTTTAATTGTTGGGTAAATTAATTAACTGTCTAATGAAAACTTATGAGAACTTATAAAGAAGCTAACTAGGAAACAAAAAAGAATAAAGATAGCCAAAAAATCCTAAAAAAAAAATTACACCAAGGGATCTTGAAAAATAATTTTCTCTAATGAGTAATTGAAGAGAAGACATATACAGGGTTTCCTTCTAATACACATTCACATGATAATTGGCAAAAAAAAAGACATCATCTCTTAGCCTTCAGTACTTACAATGTAGTACCATACAATGAAGAATAATAATCAAACACATATAAATACCTACTGTGTTGCAAAACCCCATATGAGGCTCTACGATGAAAACAAAGTCTTGGTAACACCAGATCCCTGCCTTCAGGCAACGTGTAATTTAGTACTAGGATTAGAGAGTACAAAAATAGCTAGACGACTGATTGATTATTACCTAAGAGCTCTAAGTAGTTAGATAAAAAAAAATGAGTGAGATATTGTTTAGTGGCGATAATATTTCTTATTGCTTTCTTTTTACTCCATCCATAGAAAGATAAAATAATGCTTATTACCAATAGGTTTGATATAGTGTTTTGAAAATCTTTGACAAAAAGAACTACGTTTAGACTGAGTGCTATCATTATTAAAGGGCTCAATATAAATATTTTCACAAGTCTTAGTTCTGCAGGTGTATTTATTTTGAGTCTGCCTCATACATTTTCACTTTGTACCATGCAACATTCAGTTCTCTGCTTTATTCTAGTCATGAATAAAACATGAAAACATTTCATGAGGAAGTTAACAAACAAGAGAGCAAATAAAATATGACTGACAAGCCCTCAATTTACAAATGTAATTGAATAAAGGATCATATTAATATAAAAAATCTAGGGAATCAATTATATTTGATCTAAAGCTTCCTCATTAGAAAGTGCTGTTGTTCCTAAACGATATTTTATAAAGGAACAGGGAGATTTACATGATGATCAGAAGGAGTAGAACCTGGAGAAAAAAACATATAAATGATAGGCATGAAAAAATAGGGGCTTCATATTCTATATTAGTGTATCTACTTAAAATAAGATTCTCTTTTTCATTTTACATGTTTAGAAAACATATAATAACAACAGTATGCTTATTTTTCTAAGGAGAATAAAAAAGAGTACCTGAGAATCTTTGAGATGCAAAGATTTAAGATACATAAAGAAGATTTAAAGTCACCCTTGGGTTTAGTTCCCAGGCAATATTCTCATCCACTTTCTTGTCCAAGGAAGCATTGAGATAATTTTCAATACTTTAAAAAAGGGTGAAAGTTACAATAGAAAATGATAGTATTACCAAAAGATGATAGAAAAGATTCTTACAATTCAAAATCAAAAGCTAACCAATAAAAAGTTTCTACTTCTAAGCAAAAATTACAGGGTGAAAAATCAAGGAAAAAAACTATTTTTCTGTACTTAAATGCTATTTTAAAAATTGCTTTGATTTGACGATTCCCAGATGGTTGACAAATGAAACAATGAAATTGACTTAAATGATGATATCTTTCTCTGGCACAAGAGGAAGAAAGGGAAGGACAGACAAACATGTTGGGGCATCCTCAGTCACTCAAAGAGTACAGAACTTCAACATGTGGTTAGCCAACTAGAACCAGTTACAGAATGTCTACATATGTTCCACAACTACTCCAAGGAAAACTTCCCTTACACATTATCATGATTATCTGGAAAGCAGATTTTCTCAGCTTTTCCACGTGAGGAAGTTGCCACAACTAAGCAAACTAATAGGTTCTACCCAAGTTTCAGACCTCAGTTATACTAAAGCAATCAATGACTAAGACAGGAATGGATTTTCCAGATTATATTTGTGATCAATAAATTAAGCAAGCAAAAAGCATTATGAAATTCCTCCTATGTGTATGTATGGCAGCTAAATGATTCAGTGGATAGAGTCAGGCCTGATTGAGTCTTGAATGAAAATCTGCCCTCTGACACTTCTCAATTTATGACTCTAGGCAAGTCACTTAACTCTATTTGCCTAGTTTTACCAGCTGTAAAATGAGCTGAAGAAGGAAATGGCAAGCCATTCCATTATCTCTGCCAAGAAAACATAAATAGGATTACGAAGAGTCAGACATGATTGACAAAAGACTGAACAAAAACATAAAGACAAAAATGAAATCTTACATTCTATCAGTGGAAATAATGTGTGTGTATAGACAAAAATACACAAATATACATATGTCTGCATATAGATATGTATTGCATATGTATTCATTTACACATAGACACATATATAAACACATATTACCTTGTATTTATTTGATCTATATCCTAATAGATATCTGCTGGGTCATTGCCAGTGATCTTGACTTAGGTCTTGCCACAGACCCTGATGATTCTGGAGGAAAGAGTGAAGCTGAAGACTGAACAGTTCTGCATCACTATAATCCAATTCACTCACAAATGATATCACAGATCCTCTTCAAGAATAAAGGGCAAAAAAAGCAGCAGCCACAACAAAACAACAAGATATCCATCTACATAGAAGATATAAACCAGCTAAATACAAAGTAATTTTGGGAGGAAAAAGAATAAAAACTGAAAAATAGAGATAAATTAAAATTGTTTCACCTAGGTGGTAATTGACCTGAAACTTGAGAGAAGCAAAGGATTTTAAGAGTAAGCAGAGAATGCATTCCAGAAATGGGTAGACAACCAGTACAGAGGTACAAAGGCAGAAGATGGAGCATCATGTGTTTAGGAACAGTTACAAGGCCAACATGACTGAATCATCTATTGCAGGAAGAGGAGTGACATATAGAAAATAAGCCTGGATAAATAGTTTGGGACTAGATTGTGAAGGCCTTTAAATGGCAAAAAAAAGTTTATATTTGAAATACAGGAAAAGGGTATTCAGTGGAGTTTTCAGATAGAATAGTGACATAGTCAAATAATCACTTTTAAAAAGGTACTTTAGTAGCTATGTGAAGTGATAATGGGAGTGAAGAAAGACAGAAGTAAGAAAGATCAATCAGATGGCATTGCCAGATTTCAGATGAGAAGTAATAAAGATCATAAGTAAAGTGGTATCTATCAGAGAAGGGAAACAATGTGGAAATGGGAACAATTTGTTAATGAGAGCAACTATTCCATAATTTAGGTTTTCTCCTTAACTTTCTTACTTTATTTTAATTTTCCACCCTCTCACCTCAGAAAATAGCTTCATACTTTAGAATAGAATTCAGGGGGGGCAGAGCCAAGATGGCAGAAAGTAGACAGGACTTTGTCAGAGCTTTTCTTGGTTCCCTCAGATCAATACCAGATCAAGCTTCTGAATAGGTTTTTGGAGGAACAGAACCCACAAATATTTGGTGTGTAAATAACAAATATCCAGCAGAAGATATTTTTAGAAGAATTTCAATAAAGGTCTGTCTCAATCGGGGGGAAAGAGGATAGAAGTGGCCCAGTTCAGGCAGTGCAGAGATCCAGGGCTGACAGGACTCTGTACACTAGGGGAATCTAGTGGAAGGCTGGTGACTACTCTGTCCAAGTTCAAAAGCCAGAGGATCAGGACACTAGCTATGAGAACTCCAACACAACTACAGAAAGGAAATAGTGAGTCCCTGAACTCCAGAATAACAGGTAGGACCTGGCCATGCCCACCCAGCACAGAAAGGAAGCTGGCAGCACTGGCCCCAGGGCAAACATGAAGCTGCTGTCCCTGTAGAGGACACTTGGGGAAATCTCCCTTTTGCCCTAAGAGTAGACCTCAAACTTTAAAAATGAGCAAAAAAGCAAAAAAAGATAGCTTTTATGGAGTTAGGAAATTACAGATCTCAAACCCTTAGAACGTCAACCAGATGAAGCCTCAAAAAGTATTATGAGTTGATCTGTAACTTAAGAGGTTCACTTGGCAGAATTCAAAAAGGATCTTATAAGAGAGTTAGAAGAAAATGGGGAAAGGAAATTAGAGCTTTGCAAGAGATTTTGGAAAAGGAAACAAATTATCTGAAGAAACTTCCTTAAAAATAGATTTGACAAAATGGAAAAGAAATACAGCTCCTTGAAAAAACAGAGTGGAAAAAGAAATCCAATGAACAAAACAATTCATTTAAAAATTAAATTGGCCAAATGGAAAAGGAGATTAAAAAGAGAACTGAAGAAAATAATTCACTAAAAATTAGAATTGAACAAATGGAAGTGAATGTCTCAATGAAACATCAAGAATCAGTCAAACAAAACCAAAAAAAGAAAAGAAAAGAAGAGAATGTTAAATATCTCATTGGAAAAAACAACTGACCTGGAAAATATATATAGGAGAGACAATCTAAGAATTATTGGATTACCTGAAAACCACAATGAAAAAAAGGAGCCTAGAAAATATCTTTCAAGAAATTATCAAGAAAAACTGCTCTTATGTCCTAGAACAAGAAGGTAAAATATTATTTAAAGAATCCACCAATCACCTCTTGGAAAAGACCCCAAAACAAAAACTCCAAGAAATATCATAGCTAAGTTTCAGAATCACTAGATCAAAGAGAAAATGATTTAAGTGGACAGAAACAATTCAAATATCAAGGAGCCACAATCAGGATTACCCAGGATTTAGCATCTACTTTTCATAAGACTGAAGGACCAGGAATATGACATTTTGGAGGTCAAAGAAGCTTGAACTGCAGCCAAGAATCAATTATCCAGCAAAAATTTTTTTAAGGAAAAAGAAGAAAATTCAGTGAAACAGAGAACTTTCATTTATTGTTGATGAAAAGATCAGAACTGAATAGAACATTTGATCTTCAAATACAGAATTGAAAAGAAACCAAAAAAAGCAAAGAAAAAAGCTATATTTTTAAAGGTTAAAAAGTTAATATCTCTATATGGGATGGTGAGGTGTTAAACTCTTGAAAACTTTGTCCTTATTAGGGGTATGTTTTGGGGGTGTAGATATCATTTGACTTTATTGTGATGATATAAATAAGAAATTAGGGGTGCAAAAGGGATTGTATTGGAAGAAGAGGAAAGGGGAGTAAATTGCAACAGGTGAAGAGGACAAAAAGATCTATTATAATTGAGGGAAAGAAGTGAGGAGATAAGTATTGTGTAAACATTAATCTCATCAGATTTGGCTCAAAAAGAGAATATCAGGCATATTTAGTTTGATATAGAAACTTGTCTCACCTTATCAGGAAGTAGCAGGTGAAAAAAGAAAGGAGCCTAATAGAATAGAGAACAGAAGTAGAAAGGAAAGAGATAAGAAAGGGGGGAAGGGCTGTAAAAGAGGAGGGCTGACTGAAGGTGGTGGTGGTCAGAAGCCAAATACTGGGGAGGAGGGAAAGAGGAAAAGGAAAGAGAAGAGTATAACTTGAGGTAAATAAGACTGAAGGAAACACAGAATTAATAATTTTAACTGTGAATGAGAATGGGATGAATTCTCCCATTAAGCAGAAACATATAGTAAACTGGATTAAAAGCCAGAATCCTACATTATGTTGTTTATGAGAAGCACATTTATCTTTTCAGAGATTCAGTACTATATCATGAACTACCTATTAGACATTTTGCCCTAGGTTTCCTAAAGGAATATCTAATTCAATAAGCCTCAAACTGAACTCTTTAGCTTTACTCCCAAACCCATCCCTCTCCCAAAACTCCCAATATTTTTGCAACCTTCAACTCTTTACTCTCTCACATATCAAATCAGTTGCTACTTTTTTCAGTTCTATATCCACATCATTCCTTGCAACCTTCTCTTTCTTTTCATTCACACAACCATCACCTCAGTTCTAATCCATAAAGCTTCTCACGTGGTCTCTTGCAAAAGCCTCTTCATTGGTTTTCTTGCTTCACATATTTCACCATTCCAATCCATCATTCACATAGCTGCCAAAGTGATTTTTCTAAGGCAAGAGGTCTGATCATCCCCTATTCCATAAACCCCAGAAGCTCTTTATTAATTCCGGGATCAAATATAAATTGCTTTCTTTGGAATTTAAATTTTTTTGCAACCTGACTCCAACCAACAGTTCTTGACTTCATCAGTCCAAGGTTTATATGTATATTCTTGACCCATTTCTATCTTCTCCAGAAGATTATTTGGCAATGTATATCTGTACTTCAGTAGAGACCTTGAAGATAATTATATAGATTTAAGATTGATAGCATAAGAGATAGTCATCACATAGAGATGATAATAATAGAACCCTGGGGAGCTGTTGAAGTCACAATGCGAAAGAGTATAGAGTAAATTCAAATCCCAGGACATAGACTAGGACATACACTTAAAGTTATGGTCATGAACATCATGAATTATGTCAGCAAAGGAGAGTGAAGGTAGTCAGATGACAGAGACAGAGAACTGTCATAAAAACTCATAGAAAAGAGAGAATTCAGGAAGAGAGGAGTGGTCAATGGTGGCAAATGCTTCAAGGAAATCAAGAAAAATGAGAACTAAAAAAATCATCACATTTGTACAAAGAGAAATTCCCTTCACTTTCCCCAAACCTCCACAAAGGAAACTCCAGGATCGTAATTTAAAATGGATGTAGAAATAGAAGCTACTTTGGAGATTAATTCTTCTGACTCCTTCACTCTATATGTAATGAAACTGAAACCTAGAAATATTCAGTGACTTAGACAGTAAGAAGCATATCTATTACAAAAATTTAAATCTCATGACCCCAAATCAAATATTTTACTCTTCCAAACTCATATAAAGACCTTTAAGACCAGATGAGGAAAAGGTGGTAGAGAGCAAGAGCTGGCCCCAAAGTTTCCTATGACTGACTTTTTTAATCTTCTTTGGGGCCTTTTGGGATACTCATTTAAATAGGCTTCCATTTGAGCAAACTGACTGTGATTTGGGGTTAAGGGGTAGGAAAGTGCAGGAATAGATTAGATTGTGACTAAGGTCCTACTATGATCCAAATATTTTGACTTCTATAAAAATTTCGAAATAAAAAGAACATGGTCACTAGGGATTGAGGCAACTATGACTCAAATCTTAGCTCTGTCACTCCCTACCTGTGTGACCTCAGGCAAATCACTTGACATTTTTCAGGTTTCACTTTCTGAAACAAAATGAGGAGTTTGAACTGACTTTTCCCTAAGGTTCCTTCTAATTCCCAATCTTATTTTCATGCATGGTGAATTAAAACCTTCCAGCTGCACTTAAATGACAGATGCTCAATTGGGCCATCAGTTGAGACTGGTGGTAACAGTACTTGAACCAAAAAGCAAATTACAACAAAAATCCACAAACTTTAGGTGGGTTTTAATTGTAATGACCAAACTGGACCCCAAAGATTAAAAAATTTACCCTGCTCCTTTCCTTAGTGAGATAGAGGCCTGCAGGTGTGAAATATTAAAAATGTTTTAAAAATAAATTATTTTTCACTTAACACTTCCTAGCTGTGTGACCCTGGGCAAGTCACTTAATCCCAATTGCCTCAGCAAAAAAAGAAAGAAAGAAAGAAAGAAAGAAAGAAAGAAAGAAAGAAAGAAAGAAAGAAAGAAAGAAAGAAAGAAAGAAAGAAAGGAAATTATTTTTGTTTAGCTAATTGTTGGTGGTGGTGATGGTGGTGCTATGAGAGAAGGCTTGCTGAATTGGGGGTGGAGGCAACGAAGTACAACCAGAAATGCCTCTGATATAAAAATGTGCATAAATATCATTAAGTAATTTTTTTCATTGTCCTCATATTGCATATGCATAAAAAGAATGTTGCATGCCGTATACCTCCCCAAAATCACTCCCCGCTCCCCATTATAAATATAATTCTGTGGTTTGCTTTCAGGCAACCACTTAATGAAGATTTCTTGGAGTGACTCCTAGCCTTATTCTTACCCCCACTCTTATTACACAATCAAGAGTTCATAAACATCTGCCCTCAGAAAAATGCTCTTAAAAGTTCCCTCCCAAACACACATGCTGATGAAAACTAAACCAAAGGCAGAGGGTTGGCAGAGGATATCACATTTCTTTTTGACTTGCAGCCTAGTGGGCAGGGCTTCTCTTAATGTTGTTTTTTGACTGATTCTTCTCCTTAAAAAAATTCAAAATAATGAAACTTATCGAGTAGATTTGGCAAAGTTCTTTGAAGTCCTTTGATGAAAGGAGCTTGGTCTGTACAGAGTTATCATCACTGTTTAAAAGATTAATCCAAATATATTCAAAGGTCCTGGTTTTGAAAATACATTTATCAAAACATCCTCTAATCCCAGCAGCTCCCAACTTGCTCTCTGAACAGTCCAGGCCCAGATGAAGGAAAGTACATAAAGCTAGGGTTCACAGCCTGGGAGGAATTTATTCTTTCTGACAGTAAGCCATGAAGGGAGTAGGAAGGTAGGAGGAGGAGAGGATGAAGGAGAAGAGAAATTGGAGCTGACTAGCAAAAGTCATTACTTGCTTTTGAATATAAAATGTGAGGCTTAGCAGTGGAAGTAAAATTTAGGTACTAAAAAATGAATTTACATCTTGGGATAAGTCTATAGACTTTGGGAAAGTATTTGAATTGATCTTTTTTGAAAACCCACTATTTATGAAACAAGTAATTGTTTATTGAGCCTACTATCTACTCAATGCCCTATAGAGTGCTATAGAAATTGAATAAAAAATAACAGCTAGCATTTATACTTTGTTTTGTAAAAAAAACTTTTGAAATATTACATAATTTTATCTTTACCACATTGGGAAATGCATGCTATCATTGTTACCATTTCATAGATAAAGCAACTTTTTAGTTTGAAACATCTGAAGGAAGGTAGGAAGAGAGAAAAGAAGGAAGGAAAGAAGGAAGGAAGGAAAGGAAGAAAAAAGGAAGGAAGGAAGGAAAGAAGGAAGGAAGGAAGGAAGGAAGGAAGGAAGGAAGGAAGGAAGGAAGGAAGGAAGGAAGGAAGGAAGATAAAGGAAGGAAGGAAGGAAGGAAAAGAGAGAGGACAGGACAAAAGATGAGGGAGGTGAGAGGGGAAAGAAGGAAGGAATTTAAGCTTCTTTTTCTTGATGTTCATAAATGAAACAATCATATATTTAGATTACTTCCCCAGAAACAGACTTCAAGTTCACTGGTTTACAGCTAACACATTGTCCTCTTAATATTTTGGAAGAGTGGGAAAACAGTTACTTTTCACCTTTTCCTTCCATTCTCTGATTCCTATGCCATTCTTGATAATCTTTTGAAGCTTCCTGATTGTGGCTGAGCTGTCACATCTACCAGTGTTTCTGTACCCTGAATTCACTTGAATTCTTCAAAGGCAAATAGGTATTCTCTTATTATCTAATTATTTACCTTAGTTTTAACTCCCTATTAGACTTTTTTGATCTATATTTTCTAGTACAAAGATTCTCTGTACCAGAGAAAAAAAGCAAAATACCAGTTGTGTGATTCTGCTCCTCTACATCAATATTGCCACCATTATATTTACCTTAACCATATATTTTGTGCTTTCTTTGATCTTCTTCTCCAATAAAGCTTTATAGAAAGAGAAAGAAAAACAAAAATTATCTTTTTCTTGTCTTTACTGTTTTTCTCAAGCCTTGGTTCACTCTAAGATCAAATGTCCCTTGCATTATTCTTTCAGAATTGTGCCATGTTTTGGTTTTAATCCTTAATTCAAGGATGATGATCAATTGGAGGATAATCCCTTCTGCCCTTGCCTCCATCTTCTATATGTCTTTTGTAAAAAAATGGAATTAGTTGATGAATTTCCTGTTCACTCACATCACTTTCTTTAAATAGCTCTACTTTTATAAAAGGACTGTTTGGAACAGTTTGTCATGAATTAGTCCAACCACTCTGGAAAACAATCTGGAACTGTGCCCAAAAGGCTATAAAGCTGTACATAACCTTTAATCCAGCAATACTACTAAATCTGTATTCCAAAGAGATCAAACAAAAAGGAAATGGCCCCATATGTAGGAAAATATTTGTATCAGTTTTTTTGTGGTGGCAAAGAATTTGGAATCAAGGGAATGCTCATCAATAAAGGAATTACTAAATAAGTTATGACATATGATTTTGATGGAGTATTATGGTTAAGTGGGAAATAATGAAAGGAGTAGTTTCAGGGAAAAAAAAACAAAACAACATGGCAAGACCTATATAAATTATGCAAATTGATGTGAGAAGAACAGGGAGATCATTGTGTACTGTAACAGCAATTATGAAATGATAATCAACTATGAAAGACTTGACTACTCCAATCAATACAATGATCCAAGACAATTTCAAAGTATTCATGATGGGAAAATGCTATTCACCTCCAAAGAGAGAACTGATGAACTCTGAATACAAATTCAACTATAATATTCTCAGTTTTTTGCTTTTTTGTAATATGGCTAACATGAAAATATATTTTGCATGATGTCATATGTATAATTGATATATTCTTGCCTTCTCAGTGGGTGAGGGAGGGACTGCAAGGAGGAAGAAAATCTGGAACCCAAAATTTAAAAGAAAAGGTTTAAAGTTAATAAATACTAAATTTTAAAAAACAACAGTTTGTCATGTTTCCAGAATTTCATTCTTGAACACTTGCCATCATTTCTGGTCTGACTGACTTTAGAAAATTTGAGACCACGTTATCCTGTCTTATCTTTATCTGAGATCTTTGAAAGCTGAGTTTCCCAAAACTCACATGCATGTCAGATAATGTCCAACTTTCCTTTCCTCTACTACAAATTCTAGGTGTGGGTGATCATTTTACCTGAATAAATTACTACACATGTATTTCAGCTTTTTTTTAGTCATGTCCAGAACAACAGAATAATTGTTTCCCTTATCACTTCATGATTTGAAGAATAAAGTGATCTTTGACAAGACAAAACATTATTAGCTACTTTGCTTTTGGCAGAAAACTCCACTCAATGTCGATTAAGAATAATAGAAAGCTTGGCAAAGCTAAGTCCTAAGGCAGTGTTTCTAAATGAAAATTGCCATCCCACACCACTGCTCTCCCCCAATAAGACCCAAAGACTTTCACAACCAAAATTCTAGCACCTCCCCCATCCAAATCAAAATGTGAATGAGATCAGGCTGTATACATTCCCTACAGGAATTGGGATCTAATCTTGCCCTTTTACCCTAAATTTTTCTTTATTGCTCCTATTACCTTTCTTTGTGTTTCATTTTAGTCCTTGAGTCTTCCCTCTTGAAAGCTAAACATGATATAATATGGGCTATTTCCATAAACACTAGTGACCTGTCTGATTCTCTATAAAAACCTCATGGTACCTGAAGAAACTTGGAGAATCAGCTACAAGACTATAAACTCCTTGAAAGCAAAATTACTCTATTGTTTTGTTTGATTTTTCTATTCTAGATCTTTGTCCTAGAAGGACAAAAATAAATGGCTAAAAATGAAGTTGAAATCCGATAAATAATGAGGTACAAGATCACTTAACAGCCTTTGATCAGCTCAGTAATCTTATCTTAGCCATCTTTGTATATATACATAGTAAAAAATCTGTTGAATGAGTAAATTCTCACTAGAATAGTTGGCACGTAGTAGGAACTAATTCATCAGAGCTTCCCAACCACTATAGCTTTCTAAGAATAGGATACTGAAGAAAGGAGATACTGAATCACTGATTTCTGAGAATGAAAAAGGAAATAAGTAATCTGGTGGGAGAAGTAAAAGGCTACCAAAGACCTACTTCACAATGTCTTGGCGAATCATCCACAGGTAGGGAGACTTTTAGTGAGAGCATAGAGCTGAGTCATAAGTCAATATAAAAAAATACAAAATAAAAATTCCAACTCCTATGTCTAGCATGTAATGCCCTTCACAATTTGGCTCCACGTTATCTTTACAGACTTATTTTCCATTCCTCCCACTCATGAACTCTATATTCATGTCAACCTGGCCCACTTGCTATGCTCCAAAATATGATCTTCAATCTTCCAGCTCCATGCTTTTGATTAGACTGTCTTCCATACCTGGAATGTATTCTTCTCCTCACTTCTGCCTATTAAAATCTCTAATATCCTTCAGGCTCAGTTCATATATTACCTGGTACATGAGGTCTTTTCTGCTCCTCCTGATGCTCATTTTTTCACATGCTCCCAGGGATGTAGTATAAGTGTTTAAAAAGAAGCTTTCTGGAAAAATAATGTATACATTATGCACTTTAAATTTTAGTCTGCATCATTAATATTTTCTATCATATCTTAAATATAGACAATCTCTAAAACAATAAATCAAGCCCTGTAGCCTTTACTGATTTCTGAATTGTAAATGCTTACACTGAAAATGTAACAATCATGAGACAGTTAAAGCTGCCACTAACAAATCCCTGAATATCCCCTAAATTAATTTGTATTTACTTTTTAAATTTGTTCTATCAATTTAACTATCTCTGTACATTCCTTTCCACTGTCTACACCAGTTAATATGTCAAGAACCATTTTGTATATGTATTTGTATATCCTGTTGTGCTTGGTACATAAAAAGCACTTATTTTATGTTATTAAATTAATTAAATAATAAAATAATAAAAGATCAGCACTAAGGTTTGGCAGTCTGGTAACCCTTCTCAAATTAATACTTTAATTATTTTAAAGTAAATTTATAAGATAAAATGTATAAGATTATAAAGAAGATCAATTATATCAAAATACAATTATTAGAATACTTTTAAAAATACAAGTTTACAAATTGCAGGCTCACAACTCCTGCTGTCAAAGTAAGTAGATATCCAACAGGACTGGTTGGTTTTACAAATTACAGCCTGTCCGTAGAGACAGCGGCTTGTGAATGCTGTCAATATTGTCATGTGGATCTAGGTAAGTTATGTAGACATTGTATAACCTGTAAACAGTATTGTCTAAGCAGATCCATAAAGGATAAGCTCCTTCTGAACAATCAATATTTTTTCTCCACTAACACCTTTTTTTGTTTCTGACTTCTAATTCTAATATTCCTGGAAGATTCCTTTAATTCAATCTCTCCTGCACACTCTTGCGAGAGTATCATTTTTAAAATAAAAGAGCCATCATCCTAATCCCTCTCCCAAGAATCACCAATGACTCCCTATTCCCTACTATATTGTTGAATTTTCTTTCACTTAAATATGTTCTCAAACATGGACTTGCTCTTTCTAACCATCACTTCCCATTCTACCCAGTCTTCATCTTGTTTCTCACAAACACTGTGTGCTTGATTCCTTCTTGTCATTAATTCTCCTATTTCTACAACCTAGAGTGTTCTTATAACTCTTTCTACAATTCATAGTCAAACCATTCCTCAAATCACAGAATCCATCTCCTCTCTTCCATTAATCTCCTCTGGTAATTTGACATTTCCTGATTCTTTCTCTAACTCCTTTTATAGTTATCTCTACCACATAACTTGATTTTTACTTGTTTATTGTTAATGCCTGACTCTTCAGGACCCTATTTGAGATTTTCTTGGCAAATATACTGGACTTTCATTTTCCAGCTCATTTTATTGATGAGGAAACTGAGGCAAACAGAATTAAGTGACTTACCCAGGGCCACACACCAATAAGTGTCTGAGGCTGTATTTAAACTCATGATTTCCTGACTAAACACCTAAATGCCTTTTGTCTAAAGACCAGTCTAGATAATTTCTCAAAAAACTAAAAGCCAGACTGATGTCAGGGTGAGGACTTTTTTTTTAGCCATAACAATTCTTAATAGCTGGGTACCAAGTCATAGGATTTTTTGTTGGAGAGAATACTCCAACTGATGAAATAATAGATTCATATATGAAATTATATAGCCTCTGAATATGAATTCTCATTTGCTTAAAATAGGTTAATGGCTAGGGTTTTTTCCCCCAATAGATTTAGCTAGATGGTACAATATATAGTTCACAGAATTTGAAATGAGTTTAAATCTCTTTTCAGATACTAGCTTTATGATCCTGCGCAAATTCATTTAATCTTGTCTCAGTTTCCTCATCTGTAAAATAGGGAAAATGATAGTACTTCTCAGTGTATTATGAGGTTCAAACAAGTTAATAATAATAATAATTGCTTTGAAGATAAGAATTCTGCTAGATACTTCTTTTATTTCCCCCCAACTAACCAAGCACAGTGTGAGGCAAAGAATAGCTATTGGGAATGAATGGTCACAGCAGGATGTGTAAACCTCCTATCTGAGCCTTTAGTTACCACATCAATCCATAGAGACTCTTTACTTCATAATGAAAATTACTTTGTGAAAATCTCAATCAAGATGCTTCATTGTTTCTCTATTTTAGTCTACTGTCAACAGGGCAAGTCTAATGGGAATTGTTTAATCATCACATTTTTCTAAACATCAGTCAGAAGTAAACTTGTATTTTGGGAATCTGGAACATGTAGTAAGTTGCCCTAATTAAAACTTAGAGAGGGAGATTCTAATTCTGACTTAGTCATTAACTTTTGCTCCAAGTGAATCATGTAGCCTATTTCTTCTTCCTGTAAATCATTACCCTGTTCTTAATTCCTAGGAAGAATCTATGACATTGATTTTCTTTTTCTCTTTTTCTCTTTCTCCCCTGTCCTCCCTTTTTCTGGAGTCAAACTTCCTTAATGTCATTCCTTCCACTTTCCTTCCACTTATTAAAGAAGAAAACCAGAGAAAAGTAATTTGATATGTAAAGGGGAACAGAGATTTTCTCCAAATAATTGTTCCAAGTTTCAGTAGTGCACAGGTACAATGAACTGTCAGATAATCTCTCCTGACCCATTCAATGACATCCCTCCTCATCTCTCTCCCCATAGTGCCTACCACATTAAAGATGCTTAATAAATGTCTAATGACTCTTAGACTATAACAATTTTGTGGTTCTTTGTGCTTAAAGAGAACCATGACATCAGGAAGGTGATGCTGTGATATACAAGTGAATTGAATTTAAGTGAGGGAGAAGTGTAAGAAATGATGATGAAGAGATTATTTTCAGAAAAACCTGGTAAGATTTAGCTGAACTGATGCAAAGTGAAGTGAGCAGAACCAAGACAACATTGTCTACAGTTATGGTAACGTTGTCAAATGATTAAATGTGAATGACTTAGTTATTCTCAGCAATCCAAAAATCTTAGACAATTCCAAAGGACTCATAATGAAAAGTGTTATCCATCTCCAGCAAAAGAACTGATAGAGCCTGAATATAGATCTAAGCATGGTATTTTTTATTTTTATTTTTGGTGATATTTTTTGCCTGTTTCCTTATACAGCATGGCTAATATGGCAATATGTTTTCATGACTCCATATGTATAATCTATATCAGATTGCTTACTCTCTTGGAGGTGGGAAATAGGAAAAAAGCAAGTGAGAGAATTTGGAACTCAAAAAATAAACTTTACATGAAATTTGGGAAAATATTAAGAAAAATAAAATAAATTTTTAATGAATTGAATTGAAATAATCTCCTAATTCCCTGACTATCCAAAAGGTGAAGCATGGTGGATTAGCATGGTTCACATAAAGTCTTCTTTGCCCTACATGTGTGTTCATAGAACTGTGTCTCAGCTGCATGATATCTTCAAAGGCCAAAAAAACCCAGATGTCTGGGGAAGTCTGAGCAGTATCTCCACACTAGTAGCCTCATTCCACAAGTCTACATGGGTATAGTGGAAGAGGGGTTATTCTTCCTTCCTTGCTTCCTTCCATCCATCCTTCCTTCTTTCCTCCTTCCCTCTTTCTCTCACTTTTTTATGTTTTTTTTTTCTTCCTTCCTTTCTCTTTCTTTCTTTCAATTCTTCCTTCCTTCCTTCCTTCCTCCCTCCCTCCCTTCCTCCTTTCTTTTCTCCTTTTCTTTTTTTCTTTCTTTCTTTTTTCCATTTTCTTTCTTTGTTTCTTTCCTTGTCTTTGTTCCTTTCTTCCTTAACCTCTGTGAATTTTAAAACTTAAAATTGCTTTGAAATGGAATAATTCTGCTCCTTGTAAGTTTAGTAATGTGAAGGGGAAAAAAAAATTCCATTTGCCCTTGAAAACTAGAAAGTGAAATGTGAGTATTTGAGATTCAGCACATACCTACTTTATGCTGGCACACAGCTGTCATCAGTTTTGGGGTTGGGGAAAAAAGAGCTAAAATTATCATCATAACCTTGAATTATCATTTCCTGTGTTATAGGTAGCTTCTCTGCCTACAAGAATAGAGAACCCCTATGACTCTTATGCTACCAGAATTCTTTCAATTATGGAGATTTAGGAAAGTGTATTTCAACTTTCCTCTAAGGAAAAGGCCCTCTAAGGAAAATGTTCCTTTCTGAAATGATGTTCGTGGATCCAATGTAATTTAACAACCCATAAGTGCTAAATATTTAAATTTGTGTAAATTGTAGGTTATATGGTCAAAGAAAATTTGGATATCCTTGACTTGCTTTTAGAATTTATTATCATACCCCCAGATTTAAGCCTTCTTTTCTGTATCAGGCCTTTGTTTTTCTCTTATCTGTCCTTCCTGACTGATAATATTCACAGATAGCAAATGATCAGCTTTTCCATATCTCCACATGTGCTTCAGAGGTACTTTTGACCCCCTAATGGTTCTACCTCCTCCACAGTTACATACTTTCCCCTCCCTCAAGATGTTTCATAACTTCTGTCACACTATTGGACAAATAGTGACAAGACCTGTGATTTCATGAATATAAGGAACTCAATGGATGAAGAAACTCCCTGTAACAATGAAGACAATAATGTTTTCAGAAATATATTCTCAAGAGTACTGCCTGGGGGCACTAAGAAGCTAAATTATTTGCCAAAGTCACACAACCAGTAACTCAGAAGTCGAACAGGGGTTCAGTTCATATTGCCTTTGAGACTGAACCTTTACTGACTATACTATATAAGCTTCTTGAAGATAATCAGCAAACCAGGAAAGTATTATAATATTTCCTTCATTGTGGGTTCTATTACATTCTTACTCCTGATTGACAACCTACATCAGTAGGACTATCCAGCATCCAGCTGGTGCCTGATTAATAGGTATTCATTTTAATTCCTCAGGGAAATGTATTTCCCAATGAAACAGAAGGAAAATGAGTATCCTCCACCATGCTCTCCTGAGCCAGTGTCAAAAAGGTAAGCTGCCCAAATGCTCAGTACCAGCTGCAATAGCAGAACTCTCCCCCTTTGCTGAGCTTTCTTTTGAGTTTATGGACACTGCTGGGCTAATGAACATGGAGTCTGTAATAGAAACTGTACCCTTTAACTTTTTTATGATTTTTTTTTCTTTTCATCTTCTTTTTACAAAACGTTATATTATTCGAGAGTTTTATTCTCAGTGGCTTGGCTTTGGGTTTGGAAGAACCATGGCTTTAACACAACAAAGAACGTGTACAAAGAGAAAAGTGCATAAAAATTGCAATTACATGGGTGTGCTAGCAACTGCTTACCTTCAAAATTGCAATATCTACCTAGATAATGCAAGTGATGGCAATAGCCTGTGAATCCTTTTAACTTTATTTATTTATTTATTTAAGCAGAACTTCCATCTGAAGAGCTCCACCCTACAAGCATTGAGGCTGAAAAAGTAGGTCAACCATGAAGAAAAATAGTGATAGAATGAAAAGAATAACTATAATTTAAAAGTTTCTCAAATATATAATAAAGATATGGAGCCACTTTACCACATTATATCAAAGCTTAATTTAAGTGAAGGATATGTATGTGTATCTGGCCCAGGGCCACAAATTCAAAAGGCTTTTCAAACTAGTACATAAAACTATTGTCATTCAACCAAGAGGGAAGAACTTTTGTTGTTGTTATTGTTGAGGCAATTGGGGTTAAGTGACTTGCCCAGAGTCACACAGCCAGGAAGTGTGAAGTGTCTGCAATCCAACAATTTGAACTCAGGTCCTCTTGAATTCAGGGCTGGTACTGAGGGAAGAACTTTTGAAAGGTCTCATTTAAGCTTAATAGCAATTGGGACATTTCTCAAAAGCTAGATTTGAATTGATAATGAGGAAATTTCAACCTTTGTCTTTTCTTTGCAGAAGTGGAAGACTGTGGGTAGAGAATAGTATATTTACTTTCAAATATGATTGATGTATTGGTTGGTTTTGATGATTTGTTGATTTCCTTTCTTTCTCACTAATTTATTTTTTTATAAGAGATGGCTCACATATAATACAATTTTTAAAAGAAAACATTATTACATTTCAAGAGAAGGTTTATTTTAGATTAAAATATTGAAATTATTGTGTGGTAAAAATGAAAGGAATCAATAAAATGGGTAAAGATAACTAGTGCATTTGCACAGATAAAAGCATGAGGTAAATCATAAAATCAAATTATAGCCCAATATTGGATGCCCTATTTTGTTTTAATTTCTTCTTTTTATATGAAATATGAATGCACTGAATTTTTATATAAAAGAGAAACAGACAGAAAAAGAAACCCAGAGAGACACACACACAGAGACACAGAGTGACAGAAACAAAGGCAAGACAGAGAGACCAGGTTTATATAACATATTCATTCAATTACATGTCATAATTTGAAAACAGGTATTCTTATCCATTTGGTTTTTTCCTATGTGCTCAGTAAAGTCAAACTTCTAAGTGGTTATTTATCTCTCTCAGAGGACTTACAGTGTTCCAGAGCTTAATGCAACCAGGATGATATCATCTATAAGCAGTACAATCTAGAAGACCATAGTTATATAGCTAATATGGGGCAGACACAGATTTGAGTCCAGGGCAGAGATAATTTTTTTCCCATTATACAAATGAAAAAACTTAACACTCAGAGAAGTTAAATGACTGAGAACTCAAGGCTATACTGCTCATAAGAAGCTAAGTAAGATTCAAAAATAGTCATTCTTATTCCAAGTCCAGGACTCTTTTTAATATAAAAACAGTTGCTTCAACACATTATATTTGTATATCTTCTCTCCAAGCAAGTTTTGGTATTTTGTAGGAGCTCTTTCTATTTTTTTTTCCCTTACAAATGAACATGCTTGCAAGGGAAATTGGCAACACAATGGGTGAAGTTAGGTAGTAAGTAAAATCTTATAGTTTTGGATAGGGGCAACAAATCAGAGACATGAATTATTCCCCAATGTATGCCCAGGCTCTTTTGGTTAGTGTATGTCAAAGCTTTTTACAGGATAAAACTGAAAATCATAGGCTAAACTTGTATCATAGTTAAAACTAATTAACACAGATATAAAGTAAAAAAAAATACATAACAGCAACAAAAAGTAAGTAGCATAAGACTACATTGAAAGTTTGTGGTCAAAGGTCAAACTGAGGATTGTACATTTTTAAGGAGCAACAAATTTTGGGTTGCAGTAGCAATCAAATATATTAGAATGCTTTAAAAATTCATGAAATATTCTGTGTGTTCATCACATTTATAAGGAAATAATATTAACTATGCCATGAGAAAATTCATGAAGTTTGTTTTCCATGCTAGCATATTTTAATAACAAGGAGAAAGAGTGAATAAAAAGCTCTATTATAAGAAATAAAAGCAATGCATTTACAAAACAAAGAAATATTATTGCATAGTGGTTCTTTGAATTGAAAAGGTCATTGTTGTCTTTTCTCCATGCTTTATTAGTATTTCCACCTTCATATAGTCAAAGTTAGCTCTCTCACTTTTCATTGGGATGGGTTTGCCAGTTACTCCAGGATCTCTTAAGGATCTCGAACTGAATACTTATTGATTATGAAACCCTTTTCTAGGTGAGTGTTTCCTAATATTTCTTTCTTCCATGGGTCTCTTTTAACTACAACAATAAAAATTCTGTTTGGGGACCCCAGGGTAATTTAATAGACAATTCACAATACTCTGCAATACTCTTTTAGCTACCTTTAAAGAATTTTGAGCATAATTCAATTGGATCATCATTGCAAACTCCTAAAAAGTTCATGAACTAAATGGGAACCAATGTTATAAGAGTGATATTATAAGAAAATTAGAGAAAAATAAGATAGTTTTCCTCTCAGACCTGTGGATAAGGAAGGAATTTGTGTCCAAAGAAGAACTGAAACTCTTAATTGAATACTAGATAGATAATTTTGATTATATTAAGTTAAAAAGGTTTTGTACAAACAAAACTAATGCAGACAAGATTAAGAGGGAAGCAATAAATTGGGAAATCATCTTTACATTTAAGGGCTCTGATAAAGATCTCATTTCTAAAATATATAGAGAATTGACATATTTATAAGAATTCAAGCCACTCTCCAACTGATAAATGGTCAAAGGATATGAATAGACAATTTTCAGATGATGAAATTAAAACTAGTTCTAGTCGTATAAAAATGTACTCCAAATCACTATTGATCAGAGAAATGCAAATTAAGACAACTCTAAGATACCACTACACACCTCTCAAATTGGCTAAGATGACAGGAAAAAATGACAAATGTTGGAGGGGATGTGGGAAAGCTGGGACACTGATACATTGTTGGTGGAACTGTGAACGGATCCAGGCATTCTGGAGAGCAATTTGGAGCTATGCTCAAAAAGTTATCATACTGTGCATACCCTTTGACCCAGCAGTGTTTCTACTGGGCCTATATCCCAAAGAGATTTTAAAGGAGGAAAAGGGACCCACATGTGCAAGAACGTTTATGGCAGCCCTTTTTGTAGTGGCTAGAAACTGGAAACTGAGTAGATGCCCATCAATTGGAGAGTGGGTGAATAAACTATGGTATATGAATGTTATGGAATATTATTGCTCTGTAAGAAATGACCAGCAGGATGATTTCAGAGAGGCCTGGAGAGACTTGCATGAACTGATGCTAAGTGAAATGAGCAGAACCAGGAGATCATTATACACGGCAACAACAGTACTATATGATGATCAATTCTGAAGGACATGGCTCTCTTCAACAATGAGATGTTTCAAACCAGTTCCAGTTGTTCAGTGATGAAGAAAGCCAAATGCACCCAGGGAGAGGCCTGTGGGATCTGAGTGTGGACCACAACATAGCATTTTCATGCTCTCTATTGATGTTTGCTTGCATTTTGTTTTCCTTTCATTTTTTTTTTTCTTTTTAGATCCGATTTTTCTTGTACAGCAAGATAACTGTACAAATATGTGTGTGTATATGTGTATGTATATATATACATATATATATATATTTGATTTGTCAAGTATTTTAACATATTTAACATGTATTGGACTTCCTGCCATCCAGGGAAGGGGGTGGGGGATAGGAGGGAAAAATTTGTATCAGAAAGCTTTGTGAGGGTCAAGGTTGAAAAATTACCCATGCATATGTTTTGCAAATAAAAAATCTTTTTTTAAAATTAAATTTAATTTTTTATTAAAGCTTTTTATTTGTATAACATATGTATGGGTAGTTCCTCAGCATTGATCTTTACAAAGCTTTCCATTACAAATTTTATCCCCAGTCCCCTCCCCTCCCCTAGATGGCAGGAAGTCCACTACATGTTAATAATGTTGAAATATTTGACAAGATATGCAACTTTATCATCTTCACTTAATGGCTGGCAAACAGTCATGGACTTAATGTCATCCTTCAACAGAATATCTGTGATGGCCTAGACCTTCCATAGTTGTTCCATACATTGATGCAAGACCGAAGGCAGCTTAAGTAACTTGAAAGTGAAGCCAGGATGATTTAGGAGAATATTCATCTTTGTTTGACTCTTAACTTTGTCAGAAGCTTTCACAGACTATAGTAATATGTTTGGTATTGACTTTTCAAATTTAATTCATTAGAACGTCTTTCATTTGTAATATCTCCCTGGGGATTCTGTTCTCAAAGTCTTCAAAATATCTTAGCTCAATTCAATAATTATGGTTCAATTTGTGTTCATTCTTTCTAAGGTTTTCCAGTGTTTTAATTCTTTCATCTTCTTTGTAGCACATGAACCAATGCACCCAAATTGTGTCAGGAAATTGATAGATAAAGTTACATATCCTCCTAATGATTTTTTCAGTTTTTTTCAGTTTCCAGTAATTGTTAAAAGCTCATAAATATTTTAAGCAATTTTCCCTCTTACCCCATCTAATTTCTTTGTTCCTGTTTCATTCTATTTTGGAGATGTAGAAGAAGAAGGAACAAGACAGGATGTTTAAAATGATTAGCCTAGATTATGTCTGAGTCTTTTTTTATTTTGATTTTGTATTACAAAGTGTACCTCCCTGACAGATTCTTGTATTATTTATCATTTATTTTAGATAACAGATGTTTCTTGACTAAGGTGTTTGTATTGTGTCAGTTTCCCATGGGATGTATTTAAATGCTGGATGCAAATGAGATTTTCTGCCTTATTACTTTTTTCACATGGGGAATGATCTTATATCTGGCTTGGATTTCAGGGTAATAATATTGAATTTATGCTTGAATCTTATTAAAATTGTTAAATTTGATGTTCAATCAAAAATGTTACCAAGGATACAAGGTGGTAGAGAAAAAGAGGTAGCATAGAGTAGGGCATACAATGTTAGGCCTGGCATTAGGAAGACCTGGGAACCTAAGACACTTATTTGTTATAAGACACAGAAGTAAGTCATCTGATTTTCTTGGACTTAATTCAGTTCCTCAAATGTCAAGTGAAAGGACTGGACTAGAAGGCTGACCAGGGTGCTTCTAGTTTTAAATCCATGAGTTCATAAATATATTGTATTTGTCTTCACAACTTATTTTGCACTTAACAAAGCCAAATTCTCCTATTAGGAAGGTAGGTTCTATCATAGATAAATTGATGAATTTGAACTCAGGAAGTATTGAAGTCAGTTCCTGTCACAGGCACTTATTAGCTCTGTGATCCTGGGTAAATTCAATTAAATTTTCTCAACCTCTGTTCTCTTCATCTTTAGAACACAGAATTGTTGCAGGAACTGATGAATTAACATGTTAAGTGTGCATTGTGAACTTTAAAGCATTACTTAAATGTTATGATTAATTGTTATCATTATTTTTCTAGAGACCACTAAGTAATGCACACAAATTAAGGAACTATGTTAATGAGTGAAAGAATTTTGGCTTTATAGGACGAAGAAAAGGAGATAGAAACAGGGAGAGAGAGCAGAAAGACTTAGACAGAGAGACAATAGAGACAGACAGACAAAGACAGAGACAGAGAGAGACTGAGATAGAGAGACAGAGAGAGGGGGTGGGGGAGAGAGGGAGAGAGACAAAGAGAAAGACAGAGAAACAGAGAGACAGAGACAGAGAGAGCAGAAAGACAGAGACGGAGAGACAAGAGAGACAGACAGAGACAGAGAGACAGACTGAAATAGAGAGACAGAGAGGAGAGGGAGAGAGACAAAGAGAAACAGAGAAACAGAGAGACAGAGACACACACAGAGAGAAACAGAGAGAGACAAAGAGGCAGAGATAGCTAGAGACACAGAGAGAAAGAGACAGAGATAGCAACAGAGAGAGGCATACAGAGACAGAAACAGAGACACAGACAGACAGGCATAGAGAAACAAAGACAGAAAGGGATAGACAGAGATAAAGAATGCTCCAATGAACAATATATCTTATCTCATTTGAGCCTCACAACAACCCTATGAGTTAAATACTCCACTCTTTTGTTATCTGCCTCTACCAAATAATAAAACTAAGGTGGAGAAGTTATTACTTGCCTGAGGTCACACAGCCAATAAGCCCTTGAGATAGAATCCAAACTCATCTTGCAGATTTCATTACAGTCCATCCCTCAGTCCACCATACCATGTTTTTTCTCAGTCCTAAATATATTTATTATCATCATTTAACAGATGAAGAGATTAAAGTTCACTGAAATTAAATGTCTTCCCCAAATTGCACTAGGAAACTTTCTATTAGAATTCCAACTTTGGTCTACCTCATTTCTTCTGTACCACATTGCTTCTCAGTTATTTTCCTACATGCTTATACAGATAGATTGGGGACTTTTGGTGGATAGATGAAGAAAGACTTATCTAAATCCAATTCAATTTATTTAATTTCAACAAATATGTATGAAGCATCTACTGTTATTTCTCACTGTTCTCACTTTTAGATGTTCAACCTGGGCCTGTTTATAATATAGAAACTAATTTTAAAAGATATAATGCTATGTTGACAGGCCACACATGATAAACTTCATTTATAAATAGGTGTGAGGAAGGTGAGAAAGAAGAAAAAGCAGGCCTAATCTTTGTCTCAAGAATGTGCAATAAGATAGATAAAGCAGCAGCTTTTTTATCTTGACCCTGTATGTATGAATTTCCCCCCATAACTAATACAAACTGTACTAAGCCAAGGGCATTCATGAAGAATGTTTATGATTGTGAATATTATTTAATTTAATTTTTCAAAAAATAACAATAGTTGGTTCCAGACTTGGCAGTTATGAGTTATCCTTAGGCATAAAGTAAAATTCAGTATATTATGGCTTTTTCTCCTAGACATGTCTGCTTCTTTTATATATATTTTTATCAGAAAATATTTTTGATGGATGATGAACTGTATTTTTAAAACTTAAGTATTTTTCTTTCAAAATGCTAAAGAAAACTTTTAAAGCCAAAAGCCACAACATCATGTTTTTTTTTTTAATTTGGAAAGACTTTTGCATTACTTCTTTGTACATAGTTGTCATTATTTTAAAAGTACTTGTGCATCTAGTGAATGTCACTAGTCTTTGTCCCTGTTTTTGTTGGAGGCAGATTTAATACTACATTTGTTGGTGGCTCTACACATGCAGTACTTCTGTATTTTGTTCCTGCTTTTGACTGTTTAATAACCCCCCTCTATATTTTATTTGTGGCCTTCCTAAAAACAGTTTATTGCTTTAATAGCTATGACACAGAAATATAACAAAAAAGAAAATAAAAATAAAAATAAATACTCAGCTCATACAAAAGTAGCTCATATCCACAGAATTCAAACCACTCAAGAAATTGCTCTTTTGTCATTTATAAAATAAGGTTGAGTATTAAATGTGCTCTTTTTCCCCATTGCTCTAATAAGGGCTTGATGAGGTCAAGCTTACACTTTCTGAAGGGTCGTACAGCAGATATAAGTCCATCCAATTAGAAATAACATTTCCCATGAGGTCCCAGGTCTCAGTGGGACTCCACTGCAGAAGGGTTAAGACTTCACATTAGTGTGACAAACTGTAACAGTAGCACAGGGCATATAATCATGGTTAAAAGATGTGGAAAGGAAGAAATAGATGTCACAGCACACTTCAGGGATGACAACGGGTCCCATATGACGGCGCTGAAAAAACACAGGCTACAAATAGGCAAGATTAGGCTTCCAGTTGAGCTATGGAGGGGATGTGAACTAACAAAGCTGGAAAAACCACCAGAATCATGCATATGAAGTGCCATATGAAGCTTCCAGAAAAATGTATCCAAGAATAAAGAGCCAAGACCTAGGAGAAGTTCAATAACTGAGAGCAGGTGGAAGCAGGAATCACCTAGATTCAAGTGTATTAAGTATGCAGTTGGAGTTCTAGCATTGAAGGAACCTGAAGCTAAAGGGATTTTTCCATTTTCCATACTTACTAACTGGGAGATCAAAGGGGAGACAGTTCTTTTGTGAACTATGATAGGGAAGAGAACAGGGGAAGGGCATTCAATTCAGGAATAATGTTTCTGTAATCTTGATTCTTCTGAATTGTGTGTCTAAAGCCTGGATTAGCTTCCTGAGGCAATTTAGAGGGATCCAGGTTACAGAAGTATTTACTAATGCCCATTCCTCAAAAGAGCATCCTTCTTCTTCTATTCCTTTACATGAGAAAGAAGCTTCTTTTGGACTCCCAACTATCACCTGAATAAAGCAAGGGAAAATCTCTTTGGCATCCATTTCAGACCATGGCTCAAAACTCCCTGCCAGCCACCCATGAATCAAAGCAAAGCAAAACAAATTTAAATAAATAAAGAAAAATCTCTCCCATCCTTTAAAGAATTTGTTCTTGTTATGTCATGTCTGACTTTATTGATTGTACTGTCCATGGGATCATCTTAGCAAGAATGGCATTCCCTTCTACAGTGGATTAAGTGACTTACTCAGAATCACATAGGTAATAAGTGTCTGAAACCAGATTTGAATTCAGATCTTCCTGAATTCAGGCCCACTCCTTTATCCACTGGCCATCCCACAGACAGACTTACACTCTCTTGAAGTTTCTGAGACTTCTGATAGGACATGGACCACATGTAGAAAATGTACAGATTGGTGCCATGGAGAAAGCACATAAATGGAAAATACATATGACTTCAACAAGGTACATAATGAAAGCAACTAATGCTCACAGAGCTGTATCATCCCTGGAGCCCCTATATTTGTCTGATGCTAATAGCTACCATGATATCATTTGTATTATCAGCTAAGTGATAGTTTGGTTATGGGCCATTTTGCTTCTATGTCATTCTCTGAATTCATTTTATACTTCAGGCTTAGACTTTAAGCTTAATATTCATTATTCAAATAATCATTGTGGATGTTGAGAACATTCACTACACTTTCAGTTTAATACTGAGTACTCAAATAGCCATTGTGGATATTATCTCCAAAATGCAGCATATAATACCTCCATACCTATCCATTCAGTGTGGCATTTGTATAGGTCTGGAAATACATCTGTGAGAGTACATTCAACCTTCTGAGAAACATGCTTTCTCTGGACACCATTAGAATACCATAAGGATATATGGACTATTCAAAGAACATCCATTGTACTCACCATATGACTGGTTGATTTTTCTATTCATGCATTTATTTGATAATACTCTTTCATAATTCCCTACTAATAATGTGTTATAGTATGTTCACAAACACCATGAGCCTCTCCATGGTTATTTAAATAATTTTCAATTTAAAAATCTTTGGATACTATAATCCTATGTGCTACCACAATATTAGAAGAATATTAGTATTTAAAAGGTGTGTCTATTTCAAGTAGAAGCTTGAGGTCATTTAAAAAACTTGGCAGTTTAAAAATAACAATTCATCCCATTCTCCTTTCATTCTGAATCCAATTCATTGACCATTTGCAGAATCTGTCCAAACTATAAATACTAATGGATAAATTCTATGGATTTTAATTATTTTAATTCTATGCAGCCAACTCAAGATTACCATAGGATTAAATTGGACTATTTAAAGTGATTATGGATTTCACATACATACATATGTTCACATACAATATGCCATCAGCATATCGCCTTCAAATATTAGCATCTAAAAGATCTCATCATCTAAGGTCTCCCTTGACTTAGACTCAATCTTCTTCTATGACAGTGTCAAACATTTTTGTTGACTATAAAAGTCTATGCTTTATGCTCTGGCTGATATTAGAGTTCAGTGACCAAGTTTTCTCTCTTGTTATATCCTTTGAGCACTCTTGTATAGTTCTGACATCTATACCTTTCCAGAGAAGGACACTTAAAGTGGCATTTTGCTATACCGAATCAAAATTTTTATAGCAAATAAATAATACTCACAGTGGGATTTTGTATAATTTATATCTTCAATCAACTATACATTAGTAAAGTTGGGACCTATTGTAGAATATGGTTTGCAAGAGGCTGCTTCTTTCTAATGTTTTCATAAAGAAACATTTGATTTGTGAGTAAATTATTCTCATCAAAAAACTTTATGTTGTTTCTTTGAGTTAAAAAAGGCTCAATATTTTGAGCTAGGGAGTAGATATTGCTCAATAGTATTGTCTGGCACACAATTATTGCATATTAAATGATTGTTTCCTCCCTGATTCCTTCTACAATGAATTTTTATCCAAATAAATCATTATGAGATTTCCAGTAAGAAGCACAACCAAAAGTGGTTATATAGGATTGGCTATTTTTGTCCAGCTTTCCTTCCAGTAACAAAATCACTACTTCCTTTCCATATCTATTGTTTTATGTTTCCCTATTTTATTTGATATTTCTTTAGATGTGCTTTTAGTGATATAGGAAACTCCCACTAACAGAGGAAATTCACAAATATTTGGCAACATTTAGTCTTAGCAGTTTTCCTGGGCTTGTAAGAGGAGAAGTATCTTTCCTGGGTCAAACAGCCAGGTTGAATTATAAGTTGCACATAAAATAAGAACCTTGTTCCTTCTTCTTTCTTTTTGTCTTGGTTAATTGGCTTAATACCAATTTAATATTTTATTTTCAAAGGTAGATTCTTTGTCAGTTCATTTTTTTTAAAAATTTGTGAAATAATTTTATTCTGGTTCTGGCCACTACAGAGTGTTATAAGCAAATAAGATATTTCACCTAATCACAAATAAAAAGTGAAATCTAGTCTTCAATACTTTATCTAAAATCAAGCAGAATTGTTTACCTAATCACAAATTCATAATCCAGAAATTGGGGCTGGATGTTGGAGTAAACAGAAAATGCTAAACACAATGAAGATATATTATGGATTAAGAAAATATTAAACGGAAATCCAGAAGAATAAAGTAAATCCAGAACAATTACAAATTAAGAGAATAGTAAGAGGAAATCAAGAAGAAGAAAGTAAATCCAGTACAAATCCAAACAGATTCTTTTTATAACAAAATTTGCTTGATTAGCAAGTCTTAGAAGAGTACCTATATTAAAAAAAAAAAACAAGACAAGACAAAATATGTTAAAAAGGCAATATTTAAATCAAATGATAATTTCAAAGGAAAGAATAGGATGAAAAATCCACACATTAGAGCAGAAAACTCAAATCCTTACTAAAGAAAATTTCTCTGAAAATTTGAATTGAACAAACATATATGTTCCACAAAACAAGAAATACTAAAATGAAAACAGCATATTTAAGAGGAAGAAAATGTAAGTAAGATGTACAAAGCTCTATGAAGAGATAATGAAAACATTAAAAATTACATAAGGTATATACTCCAAAAATAACTCTCTTGGAAAATGGGTCAAGGAGAGAAATTCTAAAAATGATTAGACCACTTGAAAACCTTAATCATTAAAAAAAAAAACCCACTACTTGTTATATTCCAAGAAATAGTAAGACAAAAGCACTCAGACCTTTGGAATAAGAGGATAAGGTAAATAGACTCTACCAGTTGTCCCCTGAAAATAATCACATTCCAAGGAATGCCAAAGCCAAAGCACACCTTCCAGGACAGAGAAAAATACTGTAAATTCACAGGGAAAAATAGTTCAAATACTACTGAATTATAGTCAGAACCACAAAAGACTTAACAGCTACCATTAAAAGGAGAGTTCTTGAAAATATTGCTTCCTTTCCTCTTCTTTCCATCCCCCCCCCCAAAAAAAAAGAAGATTAAGATTTACAATCAAGAATAACTTCAGAGTAACATTTTAGCCTGAAAACTCAACATAATTCTATAGAGAAAAAAATAATGTTTTTTCAGAGACCTTTAAAGCATTCTTGATGAAAACAACAGAGTTGAATAGAAGCTTTGAAATACAAACAGAAGAATCAAAATAAAACTAATCCATGATGAAAAATGTAAGAGAGAGAACTGATGACCTCTGACTTCAGATTGAAGTGTACTTTTTTTCATATTCATTTTTTTATTTTCTTTTGTACCATGGCTAACATGAACATATGTTTTGCATGATTTCACATGGATCATTGATATATCATTTGCCTTCTCAGGGGGTAGTGAATTTGAAACCTCAAATCTTAAAAATGAATTAAAAAATATTTAATGAGATAAAATCCATGCATATTTTAAAAGGAAATAAAAAATCTAAAAGATAAATACGTTTGAGTATTTGGAAGGTACTATATGATGATAAAGTACTTTTATTCAAAACAGTGAGAAAAAAACAGAACTTTTTTTTTCTAAAGGTATAGAGGGAGTTAAAACAGAACCTATGGTTGGGGTTCCCTTCTGCCTTGATGATCATATAAGAAAAGAAAAAAAGAGGAAGATATAGGAAATGTACTAAAGAAAAGAGGAAAGAGAAATGAGAGAATTTACTAATTCACATACTTGGAGTGTACAAGATGAAAAATGTGTATACACACAGGAAAGGAATGGGAGGTATTGGATATATACCACATAAATATCACTCTCATCTGAATCAATCATAAGTTTGAACACATATGTACAAAACAGTGCATAAATAAATTAAACTCAAGAGGATTGATATAGGGAGAAATGGGGGAATTTAAAGTATACTGTAAATTGGGGGTGGATGGGAATTAGTCATATTTGAGACAAACTCCAGTGCTGGAGAGTCGTGTGAAAAGAAATTAAAAAATGAAAAACCTGTAATCAGGGGTAAAACAAGGGGAAAGAAAGAAAAATCTGTTCAATTATCAATGATTTATGTTAAACAAATTCCTTTTTTACCACCTTTTTTTTAAACAGAATAGATTAGAAAACAAAATTCAATATGCTTATAAGAAATACTCTGAAAACATAAATATTCACAAAGAGTTAAAAGGAGGTGCCAAAGGAAAATCAAATGTCCTCAAATGAACTCAAAAATCATGTAGCAATCACGATCTTGGACAAGGTGATAGTGAAAACAGACATAAATAAGGGATAAACAGGGATAAGTAAGAAACTATATTATGCTTAAAGACACCATAGGGAATCAATGTTGATACTTAACATATACTTAGAAAACTACATAGTATCTAAGCACTTAAAACTTGTCCAATTATAGGAAGAAACAATAAAACTACAATAGTAAAACCATAAGACATATACCAACATATGTATGTGAGTATACTGCTTACAAAAATAAAAAACATACACAAAAAGTTTATGACTAGACAAATCTATTCAAATCTAACAAAAGGATAAACTAGAAATTAAGAATGAGATTAGAATGATTTTTTAAAGTTATACAGTATATATCTTTGATACTAAATGGTAAGTGGAACAGAAAGGAGTATACATACTTTTAAATTGTTTATTAGAATTATTACAAAATTAAACTACGTATTAGAGTATAAAAATCTTACACATAAAAAAATCAGAAATTTTAATCATATTGTTTGCTGAGCATTACAATAAAATTACTTTAATAAAGTTTTTTTTGTAAAAAGAATCATAATTAGAGACTAAATAGCTTAATCCTAAAGAATTGCTGAATGAAAAAACAAATCAGAGAAGCAATAAATAATTTCCCCAAAGAAAATGAAAACAATAAGACAAAATATTGCAACTTTTGAAATATAAAGTAGTTCTTAAATGAAAATTTTAATTTCTATATGCTTTTATCAACAAAAGAAAGAACTATTCATTGAATATGTAACTAAAAAAGCTAGAAAAAGCTATCGTTTAGCTAGTATGACACTTTTCAAAGAGAAAGAAAAAAAATTTTTCAGCATCAAAATAGAAAAGAATTCACCTTTTAAGATGACATATAGAAAACCTTCAAAAACTATTTCCCCAATTATAGGTCAAGAAAGAAAAAAGTTGGATAAATTGGAAGATTACTTACAAAAATATAAAATACCAAGAACAATAGAATAAAAAAGAGAGAAGTTTGTCCATTATAGAAAAAGAAATTTAAAGGAAATAATTAACTCTCAAATTGAGGGTGGTAGTAAAAAGAACTAGAGGAACAAATTAGTTTATAATTGAGTTTTATCAGAAAACAATTAATTCTGTAATACACAAACTATTTTGCCAAAATGTGAACTGAAGGGATCTCACCAAATCCTTACATAATACCTTCAAAATCTGGCCTTTTCATATTTTCTAGTCAAATGATATATTTGTAAAATCAATTAGCATTGTACTTGACACATAATAGGTTCCATGTAGATGCTTATTCCCTTCTCCATCAATCTCCTTTCTGTCTTTCCTATACCTTACTTTTCCTCACCTATTCTATCACCCAGTGAAAGACCTCCTTTCCACAAGACACTCCATCTCCTGATACTGACATTTTCACTGACTGTACTTCACATCTAGAATTCTTTTCTTACTCACTTTTGATTGGAATTTCTATTTGTATCTCTTGCTGCTGAGCTTTATTGGTAATATATAAAAATGCTCATGATTTATGTGGGTTTATTTTGTATCCTGAAACTTTCCTAAATTTGTGAATTGTTTTGAGTAGTTTTTTAGTTGAGTCTTTAGGGTTCTCTAAGTATACCATCATGTCATCTGCAAAGAGTGATAATTTGGTGTCCTCATTACCTACTCTAATTCCTTTTGTCTCTTTTTCTTCTCTTACTGCCAAAGCTAACATTTCTAAGACAATATTAAATAATAATGGTGACAGTGGGCAGCCTTGTTTCACTCCTGATCTTATTGAGAATGGTCCTAGTTTGACTCCATTACATATGATGCTTGCTGAAGGTTTTAAGTAGATACTACTAATCATTTTAAGGAAAAGCCCATTTATTCCTATACTCTCTACTGTTTTTAATAGGAATGGGTGTTGGATTTTATCAAAGGCTTTTTCTGCATCTATTGAGATAATCATATAGTTTTTGTTAGTTTGGTTATTAATATAATTAATTATGCTAATAGTTTTCCTAATATTGAACCAGCCCTGCATTCCTGGTATAAATCCTACTTGGTCATGGTATATTATCCTGGGGACAACTTTCTGTAATCTCGTTGCTAAAATCTTATTTAAAATTTTTGCATCAATATTCATTAGGGAAATGGGTCTATAGTTTTCTTTCTCAGTTTTCTCCCTACCTGGTTTAGCTATCAGCATCATATCTGTGTCATAGAAGGAATTTCTTTCCCTATTTTTTCAAATAGTTTATACAGTATTGGGATTAATTGTTCTTTGAATGTTTGGTAAAATTCACATGTAAATCCATTTGGCCCTGGAGATTTTTTCTTAGGAAGTTGATTAATAGCTTGTTCTATTTCTTTTTCTAAAATGGGGCTATTTAAATAATTTATTTCCTCTTCTGTTAACCTAGGCAATCTATATGTGGTAGATATTGCTCCATTTCATTTACATTATCAAATTTATTGGCATAAAGTTAGGCAAAGAAACTCCAAATTATTACTCTGATTTCCTCTTCATTGGAGGAAAGTTCTCCCTTATCATTTTTGAGACTAACAATTTGATTCTCCTCTTTCCTTTTTCTAATCAAATTAACTAAAGGCTTATCTATTTTGTTGGTTTTTTCATAAAACCAACTCAGTTTTATTTATTAATTCGATAGTTTTCTTATTGTTAGTTTTATTGATCTCCCCTTTAATTTTCAGAATTTCCAATTTGGTATTTAATTGAGGGTTTTTAATTTGGTCTTTTTCTAGCTTTTTTAATTGTAAGCCCAGTTCATTGATCTTCTCTTTCTCTGTTTTATGCAAGTAAGCATCTAGAGATATAAAATTACTCTTATAACTACTTTAGCTGTGTCCCACAAATTTTGGTATGTTGTCTCATTATTGTCATTCTCCTGGATGAAATTATCGATTGTGTCTATAATTTGCTCTTTCACCCATTCATTCTTCAGGATTAGATTATTTAATTTCCAATTAACTTGTGGTCTATTTTCTCCTGGCCTTATATTACATGTGAGTTTTATTGCATCATGATCTGAGAAGGATGCATTTACTATTTCTGCTTTTCCGCATTTGATTTGATATATCTAGTTCTCAAGAGTTCTTTCCTTTTTACCTTTTTATGCTTCTCTTGAGTTATGTATTTGGAGGTCATTTTTTTTTGTTCAGATCTGGTCTTTCATTAGAAATAGGTGAAATTCTCCTGTATCATTGAATGACCATCTTCTTCCTTGGAAGATGATGCTCATTCTAGCTGGATAACTTATTCTTGCCTGTAATCCAAGTTCTTTTGCCTTTCAGAATATCTGATTCCAGGCCCTTTGATCCTTTAATTGATGTCCTAACACATGATCAATTTTTGTATAAGTTCCATGAATCCCTGAGAAAAAAGTATACTCCCTTCTATCACCATTCATTTTCCTCCAGAGATCTATCATACCTATCTTTTCTAGCCTTTTGTTTACCTCTATGTTTTAGATGTGTTTCTTGTAAACAACATATTGTAGGATTCTGACTTTTAATCCAGTCTGCTACCCGCTTCCGTTTCATCCCATTCACATTCACAGTTAAAATAACTGTATCTGTATTCCCCGCCATCTTATTTACCCAGAGTTATGATTTTCTCTTCCCTTTCCCCTCTCTCCCTTCCCCCCTCCCCAGTAATTTATTTTTGATGACCACTTCCCAACAATAGTCCTCACCCCTTTAGAGTCCCTCCCTCTCCTTTATACCTTTCCCCTAAACCTTCTATTACTTTTTCCCTTTCCTTTCCTCCTTTCCCTCCCACCTTCCCACAAGGAGGGTCAGGCCTTTCTTTGAAGCCAAATGTGTCTGATATACTCTCTTAGAGTCCAATCTAATGAGAGTAAGGTTTACACAATACTCATTGCCCTCCCTTCTTTCCCTCAATTATATTAGATCTTCTATGTCTCTTTATGAGATTTTGCCTTATTTTACTCCTTTATTTTTACTTTATTTTGCCTCCTCCCTCCCCTTTTTTCAGTATGGTATCCCTTCCACCTCTAATTTCTTTTCCATTATTATCAAAGAAAAATCGAATTATACCCCCATTCTTTAAGGATACCTATAGTAGAAATCTAGTTCTCGAGAGTTCTTTCCTTTTTACCTTTTTATGCTTCTCTTGAGTTCTGTATTTGGAGGTCATTTTTTTTTGTTCAGATCTGGTCTTTCATTAGAAATAGGTGAAATTCTCCTGTATCATTGAATGATCATCTTCTTCCTTGGAAAATGATGCTCATTCTAGCTGGATAACTTATTCTTGCCTGTAATCCAAGTTCTTTTGCCTTTCAGAATATCTGATTCCAGGCCCTTTGATCCTTTAATGTGGAAGCTGACAAATCTTGTGTAATTCTAATTACAATTCCTTGGTATTTGAACTGTTTCTTTCTAGCTGCTTGCAATATCCTTCCCTTGGTGCAATAGTCCTGGAATTTGGCCACGATATTCCTTGGGGTTTTAATTTTGGGGTCTCTTTCAGGTGGTGATCGGTGAATTCTTTCAATGCCAATTTTGCCTTCTGATTCTAAAACATCAGGGCAATTCTCTTTCATGATTTCCTGGAAGATAGCATCAAGGTTCTTTTTTTCATTGTGGCTTTCAGGGAGTCCGATAATCCTTAGATTGTCTTTCCTGGATCTGTTTTCCAAGTCAGTTGTTTTTCCTAGGAGATATTTCATATTTTCTTCTATTTTTTAATTTTTTTTTTGTTTTTGTTTGACTGATTCTTGAAGTCTTATTGAGTCATGTACTTCTATTTGTTCAATTTTAATTTTTAAAGTATTATTTCCTTCAGTTATCTTTTTTAGCTCTTTTGTAACTTGCCAATTGAATTTCTTAATTCAATGCATTCTTTTTCCATTTTGCCAATTTTATTTTTCAGTGTATTGTTGTCTTTTTCCAATTCACCATTTTTATTTTCCAGTGAATTGGTGATTTTTTCCAATTCACCAATTTTGTTTTTCAGTGAATTGTTTTCTTTTTCAATTCACCAGTCCTGTTTTCCAGTTTTTGATATCTCTCTTGCACTGATCTCAATTTATTTCCCCATTCTTCTAGTTCCCTTTTGAGATTCTTTATGCAATCTTCCAGGTAAGCATTCTGAAAAGGAGACCAGTTTAAGTCTGCCTTTGTGGCTTCATCTGGGATTGTTTTCAGAATCTCAGGATCTGGGGACTGCCCTACTTTCTCTCTGCAGAAGCTGTCTATGGTGAGAGCTCTCTTCTGCTTTTTGCTCATGATTTTGAGCTGAGGTAACAGTCACCAGCAGGGAAATCTGCCACAGTTTTAATTTGCCCTGGGGCAGTTTGCCGAGTTGACTTCTGGTCTGAGGCTGGGCAGCTAGACCCACACTAGTACCACACTTTCAACTGCTCTCAATCCACCCTTTACCAAAGGCAGATCTGTCAAAGCATCTGCCCGCAAGCAGAGCAAAGTGGCCCAGGCGTCTCCCAGGGACTTCCAGGGTGCCTAAAATCCGCCTCTGTCCTAGCCGACTTCCATCCCAGGGCGTGCTGGTGTCTGATTGGGGCCTGCGGCCGATTCCCCTGAGATTAACCTTCTCCGGAGTTTTTTCAAAGTAGATTGTTGATAGAAGTGAGCTGTTGTCCAAGTGTTTGGTGGAGCCCTCATTCCAAAACCGGTTCAGAGGCTCAATTTGTCTGAGTCTGAGAGAAGGTCTCAGAAGCTCACAGAGAACGTTGTCTGCAGTTTGCCATCTTGGCCTTCTTACTCACTTTTGACTCCTGGCTTTCTTGCCTTCCTTCAAGTTTCTCCTAAATCTCATCTGTGAGAAACTGTTGTTATTTCTTTTTTTTTTTTAAATGTTTGCACTTTTATTTTTTTTATAAAGCTTTTTATTTACAAAACATGAGTGACCTTTCAACATTGACCTTTGCAAAAAAAAAAAAACAACTTTTTTTTCCCCCAAATTTTCCTTTCCTTCTCCCCACCCCCCACCCCTAGATGACAGGTAATCTAATACATGCTAGATAGGATAAATTATATGACAAATACAGTACATGTATACATATCTATACAGTCACCTTACTGCACAAGAAACATCAGATCTAGAAAGAGAAGAAGACAAAAAACAACCTAAGAAGGAAAACAAAATGCATAGAAATATTCACAGAAAGCATTAAAATGCTGTGTTGTGGTTCACTCTCAGCTCCCACAGTCCTCTCTCTGGATGCATATGACTATCTTCATTGCAGAACAACTGGTTTGAATCACATCATTGTTGAAGAGAACCATATCCATCAAAATTGATCATCATATAGTCTTGTTGCTGTGTATAATGTTCTCCTGGTTCTGCTGATTTCACTCAGCATCAGTTCATGCAATTCTCTCCAATCTTCTCTGAAATCCTCCTGTTGGTCATTTCTTACAGAACAATAATATTCCATAACATTCATATACCATAATTTATTCAGCCATTCTCCAATTGATGGGCATCTTTTCAATTTCCAGTTTCTTGCCACTACAAAAAGGGCTGCCACAAACATTTTTGCACATGTGGGTCCCTTTCCCTCCTTTAAAATCTCTTTGGGATATAGGCCCAGTAGAAACACTGCTGGGTCAAAGGGTATGCACTGTTTGATCTGTTGTTATTTCTTAATGTTAGTGCTTTCTCTCTGCACTATGGACCAATACTAAATATAGAGGGATAGTTAGTGAATGATTTTTTTTTTGTTCACAATTTATTGTGCAGTCCGTGCAACCCCTGAAGCTGAGATACAACTCAGGGTTGATTCTCTGCTGCTTGTCCTAATTGTGGCCTAAACATGAACACCAGTGGCAAGCACCATACAATTCATAAATGGAACTATCTCCATTGCAATTGGAGAAATTGTCAATCTGTGGATAAGTTCATTGTCCTTGGTAGTATACTTTCCAGGGTTGTTCACATAGATGCTGAGATTGATACACTAATTGCCAAAGCTATCTCAATGTCTGTGAGGTTCCAAAGGAAAGTACAGGAGAGAAGAGATAATAAAAAAGCCATTGTACCGAACTTATTGTTACATGTATGTGAAACCTGGGCAGTATACCACCCCCATGTCAGGAAACTGATGGCTTCTATTTGAATTGTCCTTAGGAAGATTCTAAAGATTACCTGGCAAGATAAGGTACCAGACCCTAAGGTTCTTTTCTGAGATGAATTGTCAAGTATTCAAACTCTACTCTAGAAAGCACAACTCCCATAGACTAGCCATGTTGTTTAGATGACAAATACACATTTTCCTAAGAGAGAATTCTTGTAAGACAGGCACTCACATGGTGGTCAGAAGAAGGAATACAAGGATGCTCATGCTCTGTAGCTCAATGTTTGGGAAGTTCCAAAGGAAAGTATGGGAGAGGAGAGGTATTAGACTGACCACCAAGCTGAAGGTTTATAGAGTTATTGTGCTATCTCATTGTTGTGTGTCTTTCTGGACAGGGAACCAGTCCCATGCCAGGAAACTCAATCACTTCCATTTGAATTGTCTTAGAAAGATTATCCAGATAATCTGGTAGAACAAGATAAGATCCTTTCTAGAACTTGATGTTGAACATAGTAAAGTAAATATTCTTGCATTATCTTATTGTAAAGATAGCTCTATGCTGGTAGAATGACATAAAGTTAAGATCAATTGAGGAAAACTCACTCATGTCCATGTCCTTCTAATCATTTTACTCTGACAAATCCCATATTCTATATGTAAAGATTCTTAATATTAAGGATGAAATTACAAATTCATCAATTAGTTTTCTCTTGAAACATATGACTCTATGCTCCAGAAAACTTATTTGGGAGGTTTTCCAAGTGGTCACTTGCTCTTTTTCATTTTTCTTCTGCTCTCTCTTATTTTTAATTCAAAAGGAAGTCTTTTGAGTCTAGTATTAGATCAAAGGGATCTTACTTTGTATATAACTCTCACATTTTATTTTTATTCTAATAAGCTAGCTAGATTTTTTGACATCCTGACCAGAGAGTATTCCAATACAAACTGTCATGAATTAAAGTGTTATCAAATACCCTTTCGTGTTACCTTTTTATTACTTCTGATGGATACTTCAAGTCTGTAATCTGCCAAACACACTTAGAGGGAACCTTCACAGTGAATTTATTACATATTTTCACTTACTTAGCTTTGTTGTGCCATAAGAAATGAATTAGGATCTTGGTAGGGAAAGAGTAATTCAAACTTCCAGCCTTTCTGAAGCAAATGACACTGGTACATAAATGTTATTCCTGCTGGAGGCTGAGGCTGGATTTGCACGCAGGAGTTCTGCAGTGGCATAAGCCAATTGTATACATTAAGTCTGATGCCAATATTGTAACCCTCAGGAATAGGGTACCACCAGACTGCCTAAGAAGGGATCAAATTAATTAAAAAGTAAACAGTTAATGGACCAAAAATAGTACATTAGAGGCTACAACCCACCTGAATGACCTCAATATTCCCTTCAAATAACTTTAAAATAATGCTTAAAATAAAATTTTGGAGTAATAGAGCCAATAAAAGTGCAAGATGAGACATTTTTTGTGGCCTGAGACAGCTTAGGAGATCCACAGAAGTCTGTGACATTGAAGTAGAAGCCTGTGGGAGCACAGATATGTAGAGACAGAAACATTAACTATAGCAGTAGTAATAGTAGCCTCTGAAGTTCTCAACCCAGAGACAGTAAAGAATTCAGACAACTGGTCAGAAAGAGATTAAAGGGGATCCTATGCTGGCACTTATTAGAAACTCTGTTGCCCATATTCAGTTCTGAGATGTAGTTCTAAAACAAGGAGAATCAATTGTGATCAGTCATGAGGGAACAGAGCCCTTATACTCCCAGGGCCAAGAAGAGTACTAATGCTCTTCCTGGGTAAAGACCAGAGATGAGATAAATCATGAAAACAGTGACCACACATCTTTCTAGATTACACTACCTTAGAAGGACCAAAACCTTGCAAATTCCCACACCTAGCTCTGAAAAAAGCAGCAAAAAAAGCCTGAAGCTTTGGTGAGTGTCCAAGTGAATAGACCATAATTTTGACATAAACTTGAAATTCATTAAATAGGATGAAAAAATGAGCAAACAACAACAACAACCAACATAGTAACTTGACCATAAAAAGCTATCACAGTACAGGAAAGACCAAAATAGAAACTTAGAAAAAGAGAATGAAGCAAAATAGCTAAAAAGATTCAAAGAAAAGTGCTAGTTGGACATAAATCCAACAAGAATTTCTGGAGAAGTAAAAGAAAAAGCTAAGAGGGGAAGAGGCATAATAGGGAAAATAAATGAAATTGATGTAAAAAAATTATGAAATGATAATAAATAGCTTGGTAAAAGAGACACAAATGAATATTGAAAAAAAAAGACCTTAAATTAATTTAATGATCAATAAATCACTGAAGAGAAAACCTTCTTAAAAAGCAGAATTGGTCAAATGGAAAAGGACACAAAAATTCACCAAAGAAAATAATTCTTTAAAAATTAGAATTGAGGGTGGAGCCAAGATGGCGAACTGCAGACAGCGTTCTCTGTAAGCTCCTGAGACCTTCCCTCAGACACAGACAAACTGAGCCTCTGAACTGGTTCTGGAGTGAGGGCTTCACCAAACACTTGGACTACAATGCACTTCTATCAAATATCTACTTTGAAAGAACTTCTGAGGTCAGTTTTAGACAGGCAGGGGATCGAGCAGCTCCCAGCGCTCAGACGCCAGTGTGCAGCCGGGGTGCAAGTCCGGGGCTGGGACGGCCCAGAAGATTTTAGGCTGCCAGTAAGTCCCTGGGAGACCCTTGGGCCACTTTGCTTTACTTGCGGGCAGGTGCTTTGGCAGGTCTACCTTTGATAAAGGGTGGATTGAGAGCAGCTGAAAGTGTGGTCCTAGTGCGGATCTAGCCAGATCAGCCCCAGACGGGAAGTCAACTTGGCAAACTGCCCCAGGGCAAATTTAAATCCCACCTGCTGCTGCTGCCACTGCTGCCGCTGCTGCTGCTGGGGCTGCAGAATTCCCTGCTGTTAACTGATACCTCAGCTAAACATAATGAGCAAGAAGAAGAGAGCTCTCACCAGACAGCTTTTACGGAGACAAACTAGAGCAGTCCCCAGATCCTGAGATTCTGAAAACAATCCCAGATAAAGCCACAAAGGTGGACTTAAGCTGGTCTCCCTTTCAGAAGGCTTGCCTGGAAGATATAAAGAATCTCAAAAGAGAGCTAGAAGAAGATTGGGGAAATAAACTGAGAGCAGTGCAAGAAGGAAACATCGCCCTGCAACAGAGATGTGAAAAACTGGAAAATAAGTCTGGTGAATGGGAAAAAGTCGCCAACTCACTGGAAAATAAAAATAGTGAATTGGTAAAAGACAACAATTCACTGAAAAACAAAATTGGTGAATTGGAAAAAATCACCAACTCACTAGAAAATAAAAATAGTGAATTGGAAAAAGATAAAAATTCACTGAAAAATAAAATTAGTGAATTGGAAAAAGACAACAATTCACTGAAAAATATAATTGGCAAAATGGAAAAAGAATGCAATGAACCAAAAAATTCAATTGACCAGTTACAAAAGGACCTAAAAGATAACTGAAGGAAATAATACCTTAAAAATTAAAATTGAACAAATTAAAATGAATGACTCAATAAGACTTCAAGAATCAGTCAAACAAAAACAAAAAAAATGAAAAAATAGAAGAAAATATGAAATATCTCCTAGGAAAAACAACTGACTTGGAAAACAGATCCAGGAGAGACAATCTAAGAATTATTGGACTCCCTGAAAATCACGATGAAAAAAAGAACCTTGATGCTATCTTCCAGGAAATCATGAAAGAGAATTGCCCTGATGTTTTAGAATCAGAAGGCAAAGTTGGTATTGAAAGAATCCACCGATCACCTCCTGAAAGAGACCCCAAAATTAAAACCCCAAGGAATATCGTGGCCAAATTTCAGGACTATTGCACCAAGGAAAAGATATTACAAGCTGCTAGAAAAAAACAGTTCAAATACCGAGGAACTGTCATTAGAATTACACAGTATCTGTCAGCTTCCACATTGAAGGATAGAAGGGCCTGGAATCAGATATTCCGAAAGGCAAAAGAACTTGGATTACAGCCAAGAATAACCTATCCAGCGAGAATGAGCATCATCTTCCAGGGAATAAGATGGTCATTTAATGATACAGGAGAATTTCACCTATTTCTAATGAAAAGACCAGATCTGAACAAAAAATTTGACCTCCAAGCACAGAACTCTAGAGAAGCGTAAAAAGGTAAAAAGGAAAGAACTCTTGAGATCTATATCTCTACTAGGGGTATCCTTAAAGAATGGGGGTATAATTTGATTTTACTTTGATAATATGAAAAAGAGAACTAGGGGGGAAAAGGATATCATACTGGGGGAAAGAAGGGGAAAAGTGGTAAAATAAGATCTAAAAAAAAGGAGGTAAAAACAAGGTAAAATCACTTGAAGAGGCAAAGAAAACCTAATATAATTGAGAGAAAGAGGGGAGGGAGATGAGCATTGTGTAAATCTTACTCTCATCAGGTTGGGCTCTAAAAGTGTATATCAGACATTTGATTTCACATACAAACTTGTCTGTTGCTAGAGGGAAGTGGGAGGGAAAGGAGGAAAAGTAAGGGACAAACTAATAGAAGGGAAAATAGAAGAATCAGGGGAAAGGAGTAAAAACAGGGGGTGAGGCGATCTAAAAGGTGGAGGATTGTTTGGGGGAGAGGGTCATCAAAAGCAAAGTACTGAGCAGGGGGGAAGGGAGAAAGGGGAAAGGAAAGGGGAAAACATAACTTGGGTAAATAAGATGGCAGGAAATAAAGAATTAGTT
>JAJPUD010001719.1:86336-108619 GCA_023553655.1 Myrmecobius fasciatus | reverse complement strand
GGACATGACTCTCTTCAACAATGAAATGCTTCAAACCAATTACAATTGTGCAGTGAAGAAGGCCATATATACTCAGAGTGAGGGATGTGAAATGTGGGCCACAACATAACATTTTCATGTTCTCTATTGAGGTTTGCTTGCATTGTATTTCCTTTATCGGATTATTCTCTCTTATAGATATGATTTCTCCTGAACAAAAAAAATGATGTATGGCAATAACTATACATATATTCATCTTAAGTATTCTAACATAATTATCATGTAGTGGATATCATATCCTGCTATCTAGGGGAGGAGTGGGGAGTAGGGGGGAAAATTTGTAACAGAAAGCTTTGTAAGGGTTAATGTTTAGTAATTACCCATACACATGTTTTGCAAATAAAAAGTATTAATAATAATAAAAAAAATTAGAATTGAGCAAATAGAAGCCAATAACTCCAGGGAAAATAAAAAAAAGAAAAAAATAGAAGGAAATGTGAAATATCTCATTATAAAAACAAGTGACTAGGAAAATAGATTGAGGAAAGCTAATTAATAATTATTGGGCTATCATAAAAGAAAATTGGCCTAATATCTTAAATCTGAAGGATAAAGTAAAAATAGAAAGAATCTACTTATCAACTCTTAAAAGAGATCCCAAAATGAAATTATGTCCAAATTCCAGAATCCCCAGATCAAGGAGAAATAGTTTCAATCAGAAAGAAACAATTCAAATGTGATAGAACCATAATCAGAATTACAAAAGATTTAGCCATTTTCATGTAAAAAGAATAAAAGAATGTACTATTTTGGAAGGCAAAGGAGCCAGGGTCACAACCAAGATAACCTACCAAGTAAAACTGAATATAATGCTTCAGGGGAAAAATGAATTCTTAATTAGAGATCTGTCAAGAATTCCTAATGAAACAGGACTCAAAAGAAGTATTAAAAAAGTAAGCACGAAAGAAAAATCATAAGGGACTCAATAAGGTTAGGGTGTTTTATCCCTATTTGGGAAGATTATTTGTGTAACTCCTAAGAACTTTATTATTTTTAGCACAGTTAAAAGGAGTTTACTAGACAGAAAGCATGAGAGTGAGTTGATTATGTTGGAATAATCTCAAAAAAATGAAGGAGTGAGGAAGAGAAATGCCCTGGAAGAAGGGGAGAGGGAGAAGTAGAATGTGGAAATTTTTCTCCCTCTAAAAAAGTGTACAAGGAAGAGGAAATGAGAGGGGTGGAGGGAAATCTTTGAATCTCACTCTTATCAGAATTTCTTCAAAGGATAAATGACATTTACATATACATACCCAGATTTTATAGAATCTATTTTACCAAATCGGGAAATAGAAAGGACAGGAGATAAGAAAAAATGATGTCAAGTGTAATAAAGGGAAGGAGGATTAAGGGAGGCAGCAGGTAGAAGCAAAATAGACTTGAGGAGAGACAGGAAAAAAGAGAAGAACTAACAGAATGAAATAGGATGGAAGGAAATATAGAGCAATAATAACTGTAAATGTAAATGGGATAACCTCACACATGAAACAGAATTAGAGAGTAGAATGGATTAGAAACCGCAATCAAACATTATATTCATAAGAGACACACTTGAAATTGAAAGACACACAGGCAGTTAAAATAAAAGGCTGGGGCAGAATCTAATCTGTTTCATCTAAAGTAAAAAAGGCAGAGATAAGATTTTTTAAATCATGATCTCTGAAAAAGCAAAAGCAAAAATCAAATTAATTAAAAGAATTAATCAGGGAAACTGCATTTTGCTAAAAAGTAATAAAGATAATGAAGTAATATCAAAAATTTTAGACATTTCTCCAATAAATGTCTCATTCCTTAAATATATATGTAATTGAGTAAAATTTATAAAAATCAGAACCATTCCCCACTTGATAAAAGGTCAAATGATATGAACAGGTACTTTTTATGATACAATGCATAGAGTGCTGAGCTTGAAGTCTGTAAGACTCATTTTCCTAAGTTCAAGTTTGGACTCAGATACTTACTGTCTGTGTGACCCTGGACAAATCACCTAACCTTATTAGCCCCACTGTCCTCATCTGCAAAATGAGCTGGAGAAGGACTAATAAACCACTTCAGTATATTTTCCAAGAAAATTAAAAATAAGATAACAAAGAGACATAACTAAAATGACTCAATAACAGCAACAACAAAAAACAAAGCAATTTTCAGAAAAAAGAAATCAAAAGTATCTATAGTCATATGAAAAAATACTCTAAACAACTATTGATTAAAGAAATATAAATTAAAACAAGTCTGAGGTACTACTTTATACCTATCACACAATGCTAGGGGATGAAATGAAAAAGGAATATAAATGGATCATTGGTGTAACAATGAACTGGTCCATTCATTCTGGAGAACAATTTGGAATTATTCTCAAAGAACTAAAAATTGTGCATACACTTTGACTTAACAATACTACCCTTATTTTTGTGTCTCAGAGAGACCAAAGAAAAAGGGAAAGACCCTATATGCAAAAAAAAAAATCATATCAGCTCTTTCTATGGTGGAAAATTATTGGAAATTAAGAGGATGATCATCAATTAAGAAATGGTTGAATAAATTGTGGCATATGATTGTAACAGTGGGAAATGAGGAGAAGTGTTTTTTTGGTTTTGGTTTTTTGGTTTTTTTAGAAAAACATTCCAAAAGTTATAATACTGATGTGAAGTGAAATGAGACCTGGGTGATCACCATATATAGTAATTTCAAAGTTGTAATTATGATGAACTGTGAAACACTTGACTATTCTAATCAATACAATGATCAAAGACGGTTTCAAAGGACTTATGATGAAAAATGCTATTAACTTCCAGAGAGAGAATTGATATATTCTGAGTGCAATTGAAATAAAATTTTCTTGCTCAAACTTTATTTCTTATGGGGTGGGAGGAGATTGGGGAATATGAATAACATGCAAATATGCATTGCATTTTTTAACATGTGTAATTTATATCATGTTGCTTCCCTTTTTGGTGTTGGGAGAGAGTTGTCAGGGAAGGAAAGAATTTAGAATTCAAAATTTAAAAGGAAAATATTATTTAAAATAAGTACTTTAAAAAACTTTATGCAATAGTAAACTGACCAATAAAACAGAAATGGATTTCTGGGCATAACATTCTGAGTACAAATATATGTAGAGTATGTGATTTAAGCTATGGTTAAAGATGAATCATGATTATTGAAAGCTCATGTTGTGACAATGAATAGATAGATAAATGGGGGTGGACAATTACTAACTAAAAAGTATTGCACTAAAATTTAGTGGTGAATAGTAGACTTGAAGAACTGCTGTCGTTTGACTTTTTATGAGACTATTTTCCACCCAATTTGATTAGATTTTTTGTTATTTCTGTAGAAAATCCCCACATCCCATGATGAAGTCATTCATTCCATTCCTGTAATACTTAGGAACTCAGAATTCTTCAGAATTACTGTGGGGTTACCAAATGGACAAATTGAACCATGTATAAAGAAATTACAGGCAATCCTCAATTTAGAAATAATTAGTATTTCGAAAGTCATATTGTGCAACTCGAATCTTTTATGATGAAGATGAGATTTTAAATTAAGGTTAAGTTCTGGATATAGTCTACAAAAGTCCATACAATTCAATTAGATATTTATTAAAGATCTACCATGTGTTAGCATTGTGCTAGCTGTTAAGTAAAGGTACAAAGACAAGATAAAACAAAGCCCTTATGTTGCTTGTAATATAAATAATATATAATCTTGGTTCTAGTATAAGTGATGACATACAAAAAAAGTGAGGCTATCACTGCAACATAAGTTCATAAATTATATAGAGAGCTTAGAAGTCAAGTTCAACCCTTTAATATTATATAAAGATAAGTTAAATGATCTGTCCATGATTACACAAAGAGTGTTAAAGAAAGAATTTGAACCCAGATCCTCTGAGTTCCAAGTTTGGTTCAATATCTGTCTTATATGCCATGCTTCTTCTCAATATGTAATAAATACATTGAAATATCATGTAAACAAAATGTTATGTGAGAACCAAGGGTGAAAATATCATTAATACCTAGATATAATTGCTAGAGAATGATACTATTTTATTTTATGTTTGTTGAATATTACATTCTGGTTGGATCTCATCAGAAATTTTAAAATATAAGTTTATGCCTCAAGGATGAAGTCATAGAAAGAGATAGAGAATTGAGAATAATTTGCTTAATGGTGATAGTTAAAATTGTGAGATTAAATAAAATTATTAAAAGACAAATTACATGTCTATGTATGTATGTATATGTGTATATATGTATGTATAAGGAAAGGAAAGGAGAGGGGAGAAAAGAGAGGAAAGAATGGGAAAGAAGAAAAGGGAAGAATAGAAGGGAGGAAGTAAGAATTTATATATCTCATTGAGCTAAACACTACAAATATCACATTTGATCCTCACAACAAATTCTGCAGGGTAGGTGCTATCATATCACATATCAGGAATTTGAAGCAAACAGAGATTATATGACTTGCCTAAAGTCACATAACTGATAAGTTTCTGAGGACAATTTGAATTCAGATATTATTGAGTCCAGGCTCATTTTCTATCTTCTATACTACCAGCTACTTCTCAGATCACAGTAGCAAGTCTATAGGAATTCAGGAATCTGAGAGTTTGTGGGATCAGAGAACCAGCTGGGTTTTTCAGAAAGCCTTGAATCAATATCACAAGGAGTGATCTCCAGGATTCATCCCAGCAGTTAGTGAGGCAGAATGCATCTGATAACAATACCACATTTGAACGTGAAATTGAATAACAAGGGCTATGTAGAAATTATGCTGAGTGAGCCCAGAGTTCAGAGTGGTATTTCCATTTATCCAATCTACCAAGTTTGAAATCTCAATATTACCTTTAACTTCACATACTCTTTCACTTCTGATATCTCATATCCAACAAGTTACCAATTCCATACCTTCTCTTTTTTTTTTTATTTCTACTGCTCTTACCTTAGTTTAAAGCCTGCAGGTATCCTTGTCTACAAGATACACTTGAAGTGGAGAGTCACACACAGAATTAAAATAAGGGACTGGAGAAGAATCCCTTAAGCTTCATCTGAAGTAAAAAAAGATAATGGTAGCAATCATGATCTCAGGCAAAGCAAAAACAAAATTCTCCCTAATTAAAAGAAATGAACAAGGAAACTATATCTTGGTAAAAAGAAATCATAGACTATGAAATCATATTGAACTAAACATATATTTACCAAATGACATAGCATACAAAGCAAAACTTAAATGAATACAAGAGGAATGGACAGTAAAACTATACAAGTGGAGGATCTCAGCTTTTCCCTCTTGGAGCTAGATAAAAACATGGTCATAAAATAAGTAAGAAATAAGTTAAGAACAGAGAGAATCTTTTAAAACCTAGATATGATAGAACTCTACAGAAAAAAAATTTTTTTTAACTCTACAGAAAATTAAGTGAGGATAGAAAGAAGTATACATTTTTTTCAGCTATACATGCCACTTTACAAAAATTGACCATGCATTAGAGCACAAAAATCTCACAACCAAATTCAGAAATACAGGAATAGTAAATACAACCTTTTCAGACAATTAAATTACATTTAACAAAACTGACATAGAAGAAGATTAAAAGAAACTCAATCATATCCTAAACAATGAGAGACTCAAAAAACAAATCATAGAAATAATCAATAATTTCATTCAAAAGAATAACAACAATGAGATAACTTACAAAATTTGTGAGACACAAAGACATATTTAAATGAAAATTTATCTCTCTAAATGTATACATCCATAAAAGAAAAAAATAGATCAACAAATTGGTCATTCAACTAAAAAATTAGAAAAACCAGTTAAAATCCCTAATTAAACATCAAAATGGAAATCCTGAACATCAAAGGAGAGACAGATAAAATGTAAAGTAAAAAGAAATCATTGAAATAAAACTAGGAACTGTTTTTACGAAACAAAACATCAATGAAATAGATAAACCATTGCTTAATTTGATTTAAAAATGAAAAAAAGTAAAACAAGTAACTAGTATTAAAAACGAAAAGGACAAGTACATTACCAATGAAGATGAAATTAAAGCAATTATTAGAAGTTATTTTGCCTAATATAATGCCAGTCAAACTGACCATCTAAATGAAATGGAAGAATATTTATAAAAATTTAAACTGTCCAGATTAATAGAAGAGAATAGAGTACTTAAATAACCCTGTCTTCAAAAAAGAAATTGAACAAGCCATCAATGAGCTCTCTACAAAAAAATCTCCAGGACCAGATTGATTGACATGTGAATTCTACCAATTATTTAAAGAACAATCAGTCCCAATACTATAAAAATATTTGAAAAAAAAATAGCTAAATAAGTTCTACCAAATCCCTTTTGGACACAAATAAGATTTTTGATCCCTAAATCACGGAGGGAAAAAAAAAACAAAGAAAACTATAGAACAATTTCCTTAATCAATATCAATGCAAAAATGTTGAATAAAATACTAGCAAGGATTTTACAGCAGTATCACAATTAAGTGTTGTGGGATTTATATCAGGAATGCAAATATGATTTATAATTAGGAAAATTATCAGAATAATTGACCGTATCAACAACAAAAATCATATGTGCACTTCAATAGATGCAGAAAAAGCCTTTGACTAAATAGAACACTCATTCTTGTTAAAAAAAAAAAACACTAGAAAACAGGAATCAATGGCGACTTTCTTTTTAAAATGTTTTTAAAAGTATTTTATTTTTTCCAATTATATATTAAGAAAATTTTTGGCATTCATTTTTACAAAACTCCAGGTTCCAAATTTTTTCACTCATCTTCCCTCTTCCTAAAATTATAAACAATTTGACACATATTACATATGTACAACCATGTGAAACATATTTCCACAGTTATAAAAGAAAAAAAAAGACAAACAGGGAAAAAATACACAATAAAATAAAATTAAATAGTATGCTTTGATTTGCATTCAGATCCCATCAGTTCTTTCTCTAGATACGGATAGCATTTTCCATCATGGAAATTATAATTGTCTTGAATCATTGTATTGCTGAGAAAAGCTAAATCATTTATATTTGATTATTACACAATGTTGTTGTTACTATGTACAATATTCTCCTTGTTCTGCTTATTTCACTTTGCACCAGTTCATACAAATCTTTCCAGATTGTTGTTGTTGTTTTTTAAATCCACCCGCTCATCATTTCTTATTGTACAATAAAATTCCATTATTTTCACATACCACAGATTATTCAACCATTACCCAGTTGATGGGCATCCCTTCGATTTCCAATTATTTGCCACCACAGAAAGAACTGCTATAAATATCTTTGTACATGCAAGTTCTCTTTCCTTTTTTGTGATCTCTTTAAGATGCAGCCCTATTAGTGCTATTGCTGGATCAAAGGTTATACACAGTTTGGTTGCCTTTTGGACATAATTAGTGGAACCTTTCTTAAATTGATAAGCAGAATCTATTTAAAACCAAGAAGAAGCATTAGCGACAACAGGGATAAACTTGAATCTTTCCCAGTAAAATCAGATGAAAAAGCAGTTATCTACTGCTATCATTATAATTCATTTTTTTGTACCAGAAATGCTGATATAACAATAAAATAAGAAATAAAATGAAGGGATTGGAATAGGGAGTGAGGAAATAAAACTAATCTATACATACATATATGTATGTGTAGTATACTTAAATACACAAACATATATGTTTATGTGTGTATAAATATTTATGCTATCCTCCTGATAGAATACAAACTTCTTTGAGAGCAGGGATTGTCTCTCTCTCTCTCTGTCTAGATCTGTCTCTCTCTCTCTGTCTCGATCTTTCTGTCTCTGTCTCTCTGTCTCTCTCTTTTCTTTAATCTCAAGTGTCTGGAACATGGTATATTGTTCACTTAGTCAATAAGCATTTAATATGTAAGATACTGTACTAATTGCTGTGAATACAAAAGGAGACAAAAGATGGTCCTTCTCTCATGGAGCTTACAATTTAATGAAAGACTCAACAAGCAAACAAATATATAAAGACAAGTTATATATAAAAGGAAATAATCAGCAGAGGGAAAAGAAGCTGGGTGAAGATGATGGGCCTGCCATCAGAAAGACCTTAATTCAAATTGGAAGTTAGAGACTCACTAGTTGTGTGAGCCTGGGCAAGTCACTTACCCCTGTTTGCCTGTAAAATGAGCTGGAGAAAGAAATGGCAAACTATTCCAGTATCTCTGCCAAGAAAACTCTAAAAGGGATCACAAAGAGATGGACAGGACTGAAAATGGCTAAACAAGAACAACATAGGGATGGCACCAGAATTAAGAGGGGGTGAGAAGGGCTTCCTGGAGATGCTTAAATATATGTTTGATAATTAATTGATAAAAATTATTCAAAATGTTAGACTTCATGGATATGTGTCCCTAGCATCATTCATTTTTTCATGTGAAGAGTAATAGTAAATTATGAGATAGTTTTGTAGGCTTTTGATAGCAATGAGATGACTTAGTTTTCTTGGACATTTTTGAAGAGATATTATGCTTATCCAGGAAAACCATCAATCCAAATCAGTATCGCTTCAAATGAAATAGAGCATCATCCCTTTGCAAAGTGAATGAATAAAGAAATAATAGACTGTTCTTGCCTGTGCTGATTTCAAAAAGAAAAGCAAAACTTTGATTAAATCTCTTATCTAGGATGTGGCTGTTAATATAAGCAAGGGAATTTGAGCGACAGACAAAAGTTAAGGTAAAGCAAACCTATGTTTATTGAGGACTAGCCTATAGGGAAAATGGGCTTCCTGCCCATCTGATGAGGAGAGCAACTAGCAAAGCTGCCCTGCAGTTGCTTAAAAGGGTCACAGTGAGTTCAGGTATTCAAGGAAGTAAAAGTCCAAACTGTGTGCTCATAGCAGCCTAGTTATAGTGGTGCTTTTCATGGGAGATCTTTGCTTCCAGCTGCTGATAAGAGAAACTTTATTTTAAGAGGATTAAAGCCGGGATTGTTTATCCCTGATGATTGCCAGGGTAGCCAAGAATCTATCCACAAGGCTGGTGAGATGAGATGGTAAGATAAAAAGAGCTGGCAGCCTGGTTGGTGACCTCGGAGAGATGCTATCACAGAATCAATGCAAGGCAGATAAAATAAAGTTCAAAAAAATTGGGAACTCTCAATTTAAAAGGCAGTCAGTGTGGTTCTGGTTTCTAATAAACATGCTATCCATTCACAGATCAGCTACAGCTACAGGAAAACAACCTGGGAGTCATTTTCCTTGCTGTCCAAAGATGTTGTGCAGATTACTTTAGACTATGGGTAGGTGAAAACTTCTGCATTCTCAGAAAAACTCAGAGAGATTTGATTCAAGAATTGACTGTTGAGCCTTCTTGATTCTGTCTCCAATTAGTCAGTGAGTTTGTTGATCGCAAGCATTTATTAAGCACTGACTATGTACTAGCCACTGTGCTAAAAAAGGCAAAAAGTCACTGACATTGAGCAGGTCACATTCTAATGGGGGAGATGGCATGCAAACAATTATGGACATGCAAGATATATACTTTGTAAAAGGGAGATAATCTCAAAGGGAAAGGAGGCCTGAGGAGAACAGGTAGACCAGAGAAGGTCTTTTGCAAAAGATGGGATCTTGAAGTCTTAACCTGATTCTTTAAGAAAGGCAGAGAAGCCAGAGGAAAGAGCAGCATCTTTCCCTTTCCCTCTATTTACATGGTTTCCATGCAAATTCAGTCTCTCATCAACTTTTCCTAAACCTATAGAAGAAAAAAAAAAGGCAAAACTAATTAAGTGACTACTATGTGCCAAAAATGGCAAAATGCCATACAAATATTATCTTTTTTGACCCTTTTAACAATCTTGGTAGGCAGGCTATTTTACTGTTGAAGAAATTTAAGCAAAGCGAGATTAAAATAACTTTGGTAGTAAATGTCAGATGCTGGATTTGATCTTGAGTCTTCTTGACTTCAAGCCCATTTCTCTGTCACTGAACCATTTAACTGCATAAAACAGGCTTCTTATCAGTCTCCCTATTTCTAGATTCTCCCTATTCCAATCCATCTTGTAGATAATTGTCAAAATAATTTTTCACAAGCATAGTCAGGTAGTAAATGTCAGATGATGGATTTGAATTGGAGTCTTCTTGACTTCAAGCTCAGTATTCTATCACAGAACCACTTAACTGCATAAAACAGACTCCTTACCAGTTTCCCTGTTTCTAGTCTGTCCCCATTTCAATCCATTCTGTAGAAGATTGTCTTTTTTCCCCCCTAAGGCAATTGGGGTTAAGTAACTTGCCAAGGATCACACAGTCAGAAACTGTTGTGTCTAAGGCCAAATTTGAACTCAGGTCCTCTTGAATTCAGGGCTGGTGCTCTATTCACTGTGCCACCTAACTACCCAAGATAATTGTCAAAATAATTTTCTACAAGCATAGTTTTTACTGCAGTATTCTCCTATTTAGAAAACATCAGTAACCTCCTACTACCTCTGGTATAAAATGTATATTCTTTAACCTGGCATTTGAGGCCCTCCATTAACTGCCTTGAATCTACATTTTCTATTTTATCTGATATTACTATTCATCATATGTTCTTTATTCTAGCCCACCTAGAATAGTATTGCTCTTCTCATCTAAATCCCATAACATATCTTCATACATTTGCACAAACTGTCTCTCAAGCCTGGAAGGTATTACCTTTTCATTACTCACTTAATATTTCATTATTCTCCTTAAAAGTTCAGTTTCAGTGTTTTTCCTAATCATTTAGTTTTCAATGCTCTCCCCTCCCTCAAATTACTTAGTGGATTGTCTTCTCCCACCACTGTCCAGCAGAATGTAAGATCCTTGAAGACAGGGACTATTTTGTTTTGTGCATTATATACTCAGCACAGTGCCTTGAAAATTTTAAGTACTTAATAAATATTTATTGAATTGAATTAAAAAGGGTTGGAAATAAGAATGTCTACTTCTGACCCATACAAGTGAGTTTGGGACCCATTCCCTGATGAGGGTTGAAATTAAGTTTCTAGGCACTCCAGAGTTGTACAGATGCTACCTCAAAAGGTTTGGGTTCAAGTTGGTCTTCTCCAAACAGCACAAAATCACACATTGATAGATCTGGAAGGTACCACATAGATCATTCAATTCAGTATAACATTTTAAAGATGAACAAAGTAAGGTTAAGAGCAACTTGGCTAAGGTCATTAGTATTAGAAGCTGGAGTAGAACCCAGATCTTCTTTATGCCTGATTAAACATGTTCTCCATGATGCCCTATAGAACCTTACTAAATAGACAAATGAATGAATAAATATGTAAATAAGTAAACAAATGTATGAATGAATCAATCAATCGATCGATCAGTTAATGGTGATGATAAAGGGAGGCAGTACCTAGGTCAGAAAGCAAATTTTTAAATGGGGCAACATTTCTTTATGTGCACTTAAGGGGGCAAAAAGCTGCATGTAATTATCCATGTTTATTTCTCTCTCTTTTGGGTGAAAATGAATGGGGGCAGCTAAGTGACTTAGTGGATAGAGCTCCAGAGTTCAAATTTATCCTGAGACACTAGCTAAATAACATTGGACAAGTTATTTAACCCCCATTTGTTTTAGTTTCCTCATGTTCATCTCCAGTAAGTTGGAAAAGGAAATGATACCCCATTCCAGTGTCTTTGCCAAGAAAACTTCAAATGGGGTCTCAAAGAGTAAGCTGTGACTAAAAACTGCACTGATAAAGGCCTGGCAATAGACACAGTAAAAACTCAGTTTTTGCTGCCTTTGACAATGTTAAGTATCTTTCCCTTTATTGCCAGTCAGAGGAGCATAAGGATTCGGAGGAAAGCACCCTAGCACTACTCTTACTGTGGGGTCATGAACAGCATCTTCCCAGCTTTGTTCTTTTCTTACTAGGATGAGGTCGAGTAGTAGATAGGGTTTCTGAGAGGTCTCTGTCCAGTCCTAGGCAATAGCTAATGATTTCTTACTGCAAAACTAGGAATTTTAGATTCTGACACAGTAGGCATAGGAGAGGAGGAACAATAAATGTCTGAGGTGATAAGCATTTATACTGCTCAAATCTCAGATGTGGTCAAGCTTTAGATCTCTACTTACACATGGACAACTTTCAATATAAGGGCCCTATATTCAAAGAATGGAGATCCCAGTAGAATAGACTGAATTGATAGAAAATAAAATCTCATTGAAAGAGATTAAAATGTTATACTTATTTAAGGACATTATCCTAACAGACATTTAAGTAACAGAGATAAAATCTACTTTAATACCTGCCACTAGATCTGACAATACACACATAAATAACCCTAAGTTGATCTTAAACTTCTCTGGTTAGTTGTCCTAACCTTTCTACAATAGTTAATATCTTAGTGTTCAGAATCATCACATATAAAGAGGGATAGACTTGGCCCAAATACCTAAAGGGCAATTTATATGATTGATGTGGCATCAAAACCCTGTAAGAGCCCCTTGGGATGGCTGATTGATTGGGAAGATCGAGATAACCTAATGAGCAAAGCAGCCAAGGAGAGATCGCCTACTGGGCAAGCTGCTTTAAGGTCATTTATTCTGTTTACAAGGAGGTTTTTACTTTCTGTAGCTGTCAGACATATTAAAAGAGACTTCCAATAACAATCCTCATGAAAAAAGAGAGCTCTGACCCAGACCATGACAAGGCCCTGTGTTTTTCTCTTATGGCTCTTGAAGCTCCTGGCTAATTCTCTTATCTTTAAAATGTGGGATTAGTCTAGATCAAGACTTGAGAGAGAAAGAGACAGAGAGAGAAAGACATACAGAAACAGAAAGAGACAGAAAAAGACAGACAGAGAGATACAGAGAGAGAGAGAGAGCGGGGGAGGGAGAAACTATATTTTAATATTTCCTTTGTTATCCTATGCATTTATTTATATACATTTAAATACAGCATTCTGAGAAGGGGTTAGTAGGTTTCCCCAGACTACCAAAGGGGTCCATGACTCAAAAATATCTAAGAATCCCTGAACCACACAACAATAGTTGATGCCTTTCTTTCTTCTCTGAAGCTCTTTCACTCATCAACTTAAGAAAAATATTACTGTAGGAATAGGAAAGCAATGTTTATAATTAGAAATAAAAAAATCCCATTTTAGATTTAATAGACAATGAATGCAAGAAAACAGGATTTGTGTTTGTCATGTCAATTTTTATGCATGAAAACATATAAAACATATAAATATATAAAACCATTTCTCCAACATTAACAGTGAGAATCTGCTTATAGATCAAAGTCCAAAAGTAGTAGGTTTGGAATCTAAGGTCCTAGGTTCAAATCTGTAAGACCATGGTCACATAACCCAACCTCTCTGGGCCTTTACTTTCTTTAGCTGTAAAATGAGATTCTTAAATAGAATGCACTCAAAGCTCTCTTGTAGCTCTAAATCTAAGCTCCTATGTTTCTGTGATTTGGAGTTTATAAAACTCTCAATTTACTAGATGGATCACTGACTGGCTAATCATTATTATCTTCAGTGGGGGGAACGAGGTGGCACAATTGAGATAGAGAACTGGGCCTAGAATCAGGCAGACTCATCTTCTTGAATCTAAAACCAGTCTCAGACAGTATCTATATGATCCTGACAAGTCACTGAACTCTGCCTTATTTTCCTTATCTGTAAAATGAGTGGTATTAGAAAATGGCAAACCATTCTAGTATTTCTGCCAAGAAATCACCAACTGGAGTCATGGAGAGTTGAACATAAATAAAAAACAACTAAACAAAATTATCTTTACTCCATGGAAGAGCTCTACACTTCTTACTCTCCTATTGAGGACATGCAATAACTCATTTAACATTCTAGTGATCCATTGTCAGGGGAATGGATAGTAAATGAATAGCAACCAGCTTATCTTAGAGGAGGAGCAGTGCTCATGATGCAAATTTTAAAATTTAATGTGCTTTATTTATATTTTTCCACCACTTCCTTATCTTTAGAAATCAACAAAACAATAACTCAAGTCCTAATTTGTAGCATTTTTTTTCTGAAGTATAAATGTTCACACTAAAAATTTAACAGTTGTTACCATGAGCTGAGATTATAAACTGGCTCTAACATATCTCTGCCCCATTGTTATAAAGAACTTTGGTCTCTCGATAAAAAACTTCTTCCTCAGCCCAGTGAACATTTAATCTCACATTAATCCCTCATTTAATCTCACATTAATCCCTAGAAGTCCAGGCACTAATTACTCCCATAGACAACTGGTCATTGCTCTGGTAGTTGCTCCCTTCCAGTCAGCTCTCTCAAAAGATGTCCAATAGCAAGGCCCTTATTGATGGTTCTACAGGTAACTGCTAGAACCTGCTAACCTTAGATAAAGCACTAAGCTAGCTATACCATGCAGTATTGTTCCCCTATCTCAATGCCCTTTTGCAAAACATAGATTCTTCAATTCTTTCTTGGTTCAGATTGACTTCTTAGATTCAGCCAAAGTCCAGAGCTCTAGGCACTAATTTCTTATTGGTCATTTGATATAGTCTGCTCACATATGCATAAACCTTTCTATTGCCCTCTATGTGATAATCTGTTTTCATAATCAGAAATAGTTGTATCCTATATCCTCTAATTATAAAAGGCACTATATATCACAAAAATGATTACTTAAAATGCAGATTTATCAGATACACTCCACTACCTAATTTATAGCTTACTACTACTCTTCTGTCATTGTGAACAGCCCAGCACAATCTTATATTGTTGTTTTAAGATTTCTCTCTCTCTTCCACTTCCCAATGCTTCTGTGGATATCGCTTTCTGTTCAACCAAGGAAAGTTTTTGTGTAATTTCAAACATAGAAACTCCTATACCCATGGGTTTCCTATGGTGTACTTGACAAATAGGCAGATTATACCACACTGACAGCCTTTCATTAGTACTTCAACTTTGCAAGTACCTGAGTTTTGTTGGTATATAGTATTCCTTTCACCAACATAGCTCACAACCCCTCTAGCATTTAACAGATGATATTTGATATTTGCTATGGCTGGAAAAATTCATCACCCCATGGTCAGCCTAGTGATTACCCTCTCTGACCTCATATAGACCAGTCCCTGAGCATGAGACATCCAATCCAATCAGGAACATCCTCAAAGCTTTTCATACCTGGTAAAATCTATGGAATTTTATTCTCCATTGTCAAAATCTTCCAAAACCCAAGTTTGCTTCTATAATGAAGCATCAGACTTGAGTGGAAGCAATAAGAAGATTTTACAAAAGTGCTGTCTGAGGGAGGTCATTATCAGCAAGTGCAATCAGAAAGGCTTTATGAAGAAGATTTTTGAGTTGGACTTTTAAAGGATAGATTCCACATGCAGAGAGAGGGAAGAGGGCATTTCAGGGACAGGAAGCAATATGAGCAAAGATATGGAGGCGAAGTACAGAATATTCTTATCTGGAGTGATGGTACAGACAGATTAGGAAATCAGAAAATTATGGTAAGAACTTTATAAAAGAAGATGGTACGTAAAAATTTGGGAGGGGATAGAAAAGTAGCAAATGTAACTATATAATCTTATGCAACAAACAAATTTATTAAAGATCTAATTCTAAATGGGGCTTATGATAAGTTGTTCCTGTTATTTCAACTCGTTTTTCTTTATCCTCCACAACCAACTTGCTTTAATCTTTTCAAGAATTTATTTTGCAAATTTTAGTTTCATTTTCTTATAGAAGGAAATAATTCTTGATAATAAAAGGGATATGCATCATCCTATGGCTTTTCTTTATCCTTCAGGTTAATGTTTCAAATTCCAACTCAATTTTCCACATCCAGTCCATGACAGTGTGTTGGTACTCAACTAAGAAAAAAAGCAAAAATGAAATAAAATAGATTTTAAAAAAAAGCTTTAGTGGCTGATAACAAGCCTAGCTCACAAAATGAACCTCTTAGAACTGCCTTTCTCCCTAAGAGACTGACATCCCCAGCATCAACTGAGACCTGCATAAATGAAAAACATGAAAAACTCAAGCTGTCGCTATCTTTATAACTAAAGGAGAAGAGGTTTTCATTTTTAAGTCTGATTTATGCTGCTTTCACTGATGTTTCTATTTTACAATCTTCACTTTTTTTAGAGTACTTTATAGGAACTTCAAAGACTACTGGGAATTAAGCAAGTCTCTGCTTTTATGATGCTACTGGCTTAATAATTAATCAAGAAATAATTAACTCCTACATGTTCAGCATCCAAGTAGGTACTAAACTTTTCGTTAACATATCCTGCTATTGAAAAGACTGTGTTCCTGGAATTATTTTTCTAGTCATTAATCAATCAACATGCATTTACTAAGTGCCAGGAACTATTCTAGGTACTGGGGATACAAAGGCAAAAATGAAACAGCCCCCATCCCTATGGAGCTTATATACTACTTAACTAAGGTGATATGACTTACTGAAGCATCATCCATCTTCTCTTACTTGTTTCCCTGGCATATACATTTATGCAAGACTAATGAATCTGGTTACTTTTGTGAGACACATAGTATCCATAACACAAAGACAATCTGAGAAAAGTGATGGGGAAAAGATTATAGAAATGTCTCATTTTGTGTTCATTTTTTCCAAAATACAATGTGTTGTTTGAAATGTGGGGGTGGAAAGACTATTCTTCTTTTGAAAGATTACAAATAATAACAGCTGACATTCATCTTCCCCTTGTGATAATCCATTGTCAAGGGGTCTTATGGTAAAGGATTAACAGGCAATTTTCTGGGAGAAAACACAGACACACTTTTAAGTTTAATCAGCATTATTACCATTTTCTGCTTTATTTTCTTTTTTCTATTTGCAAAAAGGTACCTTTATTTATGATAAGAGGTTACAGACAAAATGAAGAGGTGGTAAATATGAAATAGATTAAGAAGAGCAATAGAATTAGCAAGGAAAGGGATTTGGAAGAAGCCATTGAAGGAATATGCCATGAGATGTGAGTATGCATTGAGGAGTTTATCTGCTTCATTTTCTTAAGCCTAGAAAATCAATACAACAATAAAGCAAGCCCCAATTTGTAACTTGTTAATTTGTGGCTATGCTAATTTTAAGGTAAAGGATTTTAGAAAATACTAATGCTTTGAAAGACATATTTTCAGTACAGTGTTCCATAACTATTAGCCCTTAATGAATGTGTATGTGTGTGTACATGTGTGTTTGTGTGTGTGTGTATTTTGTGAAGAGGGCGGGAAATAGCTTGTGCATCTAAATCTGGTTCTTGGAGTGCAATATTGATGGAATCTTTGCCCTGATATGGGAGCCCCACAGTGTGGTGAAGCTGTTTCGATCAATAAAATTCATATATCCCTAAGCCTCTCAATATTGGTTCTTGTTTTAGTCTCCTCAGGCATGTAGGAGTAAAGGAAATCTCTCCACATAGATGGCAGTAAAATCTGCACTTTGAAAAAGTAGACAGATATTTGCTGAGTAGACATAAATAACTCTTCTAATTTGATAGTGTATAATGAATGAGGTCTCTGTGAGGGAAGAGATCATATCTTGATCACTTTTGTATCCCTTCCCCTTCTTCCTTCCCAATTACTACTTAGTCTACATACTTATATATAGCAGGTACTTAACAAACATTTTGGAAAAATAAATAACATTTAATTACTTATTACTTAAATTCGTGGACTTTCTTCTTCTGGGGCTGCTAGGTAGTTCTAGATACAAATCTAGACCTGCAACCAGGAAAACCTGAATTCAAATGTAGTCTCAGACACTTACTAGCTGTGGGACTCTGGTAAGCCATTTAAGTATTGATTGTCTCAGTTTTCTCAAATGTAAAATGGGAATAACAGCAACACTTATCTCAAAGGATGATTGTAAGAATCAAATGAGATCATATTTGTAAAAAGTATTTAGCATAGTGCCTGGTATATAGTAGCTACTACATAAGTGCATATTTTCTTCCCTTTTCCTTTCTTTCCCAATTTTCATAAGTACAAATTTGTATAATCATGTCCTAAAAAATGCCTATAAATGTTTGTTGTTTGAAACATTGTTATCCATTTAACAATCTACTGTCTTGCCTAGTTGTCAGAAGAGCAGAAAAATTATTTCTCCTGTTCCTCTCCTGATGAAGAAAATACAGATAAAGCTGAGGTGAAAGGAAGGATATCCTATACTGTATAAATCAGTTTCATCTGTGGCTAAGCATTAGGTAAATTAGGACCAGAAACCTTGACTCTACAAACTCAACTAAATTTACTGCTTTTGTAAGGTTTGTCAACCTTCAGTTTTTAAGTAAAGGTTTATTTTGGAAAATCCCAACCTTTCTCAATTGAGTTAGTTAAGAAGAAAAAAAATTGATAATGGATTTCTTGATTCCCTATATGATGATGGTAACATGATCAGCCCTGCCTAGACAGATAGGAGGCAGTGGCCCCTGGGACAAAAAGTAAATGGGAATTCAGCTGTGGTCCTTGAAAATGCCATCCCAAAATTCACTTAAATTTACAAATTTCACTTAAATTCACTAGATCTACAAAGCGCTTCACATCTATTATCTCATTTTAATTTCTTGACAATTCTGTGATAATAGGTAGTATATTTCATTTCACTGCTTAGAGAACTGAGGCTCAAAAAATTTAAATGATTTGAATATGGACACATGGTTTATAAATAGCCAGACAGGTACTTGAACTTCTAAATCTTCTAAATCTATCTATCTTCTAAATCTGAGTTCAATATACTTTGTCTTATACCAAGTAAGAACATCTCACTAGACTCTATAAAGGCCTGGGCCTGTCCCTTCGGAGGAAATGTGGCTCCTTTTAGTTTTAATTCTTTGTCTAAGTCTTTGGTTATCCTCCTCTTTGATGACAGAGGAGGGAAGTGATTTATATGCATATTTGGATATGTTCCTGCTTAAATATTTTCTGTAAAAATATTTCCTTAATTGTGAAATTTGAGTTCAAGGAAGGTCCTAGTAAAGACAAATACCCATAATTCCCATTGAAAATTCAGACTCCATCCTAATGCTCTCTGGGAAGCTATGACTTTGGACTGTAAGCAGCAAACCCACAAATACTTGTGGAGAATTTATTATATAAGGTAGTCTGCCAAAAGCAGACTTCTTAACAAAAATATACATTTCCATACTTCAAAACTCCCCCACATCCTTTAGGTTTCTTGTTATTTATTAATAAACAAGAATGCTTTTGAGCAGTTTTTGGTTTTCAGTGAGTACTTTATGGAAAATTAGTCCTGAAAGCTGTATGTAAATTATTCTCCAGAGACATAATAAATTTAACTCAGACATTGGTAAAGAATTTGTCTCTAGTTTCCTGTATTATAATTTTTTAAAAGATGAAGAAAGTATTGTGCTCTCTTTCATGTGAGACATTGTGTATTCTGGTCTTTCTTAAAGGAATTAACTAATAGTGTAAACTTGTGAGAGCCTCTTTCCCTTCTCTAGTCTCAGTTTCTCTCACTAAAAGGTAGGAAATTTACAAAGAGATTTTTAAACTTTTTTTTTTATCAATCTCTTTGCTAGTCTAGTGAACATATGAAGCCTTTCTCAGAATAACATTTTAAATGAATAGAATTATCAAGAAAACCAATTATATTGAAAAATAATTAGCATTCTTTAAAAAGTACATGGATCTTCAGGTTAAGAAGCTTAGAACTAGATGCTTTTGGAAGTCCTTCCAACTGACACATTCTATGAGTCTTTGAATTACAAACCTAGAGTTGAAAGAAACCCTAGTTTCCCTTTGCTTGTATCCATTCCCATGCTTTTGCAGTAAGTGAAGCTCAGAGAGATAAAGTGATTTGTTGAAGTTTGGGACACTTTCCATTTCACTATTTTGCTTACCTTTGGCACAATTCTATGATGCGATGGAAATTTAAGAGGTCCTCTAAATCCATTCTTGGGCTCCTAGACATAGTTATACTTGAATTTTTTTGTCCTTTCTTTAAGACTCTAAGAGAATGCCATCTCTATTCTCTTTTGAAAAAATATTCTACTATTTTCTAAACAATAATATAAAATCTATCCTGTTGTTTATTTAAGTAATTATCCTTTTGCTCCATTGTTGTAGATGCAAAAAGGCTTGCCACCATTTTCCACCTAGCAAACCTTTTTTATGACTATTTTTAAGAACTCTTCAAGTTTTCTTTTCTCTAGGGGTTTTGAGCCTATTAAAAATTTCATAAGTCTGATTTTCTTTCTTTTAATTATCTTTTCTTTTTTCTAGTATAAGTTCTCTACATAAGTTCTCTATAATTCTCATCATTGCTCTTATATAATGCATCAATTTTTCTGTACTCCACATCCATTAGACAATGTTTTAAGATGTGCTGAGATTAATGGTAGGTTTGAAACTTAGATGGGAAATTCCAATACCAATCTTGCTGATGTATATTCATTTCTAAGTTCTATACCAATCTATCATATTTCATCGATTCTTACTGGTATAGTTTGTTATGGTATTGTCGTGCAATCTGTGCTGGTCTCACAAGTTTTGTTCTGATTTGTTTGGATGACTTGCTTTCTTTTTTTGTTTGTTTTATTTTGAGTACTTTCTTTTTTGGGAGTTGGTTAGGCATTTGAGGATAAATGACTTGCCCAAAGTCACATAGCTTGCAAGTATTTAAGGTCAGATTTGAATTCAGGTCCTCCTGACTTCAGGGTCAGTACCATCTATTGTCAAACTCTTTTTGTTTTACCAGTAGGAAGAAGTATTAATTTTCCCTGCTATACCTTGCATGCATTCAATGAAACTGGGTTTTTTTTGTTGTTGTTGCTGTTGTTGTTTTTTTGTTTTTTTGGGGGTTTTTTTGCCTTCTAGGTCAATGACAATAAATGTCAAACAACACTATATCTAAGTTTAACTCTAGTAGAGATACTGGTATTGTCCCAAATGGACACTAATTATTAAAAAGTGTAACCCTCTTCCCTAAACACTGTGTATTAGCCGGATTTTGACAAGATATTAATATCAAAAGTCTAATTACACTTAAATTTCACTTTGTATTTCTCTTTAAGGCTATAGACACTTTTGGTGCCAAAGTGGTGGAATGAAGAAAGAACCTTCTGAAGCCCTTCTAAATGCTTTTCCAAACAACTAGAAACCACCTCAGAATTGATATAGGAGCAGGGAAGCAATTTACCAGACTAGCAGGAAACATCTATCTCACTGAAGTGGAGGAAAGCAAGGTCCAAAAGTAACAGCAAGAGTCAGTCTCACCTTAGAGAGCTTGCAGGAGGGCTCTTAGCCACAAGCAATCCAACTGTGGGGCTGCCACTGAGGCTAGTGAGCAGTATATGCAGTTCAGCCAGGCCCCACCCCAGCAACTCCAACTCCACCAAGACCTTGACGGTATTGCTGACCAGTATGAAGCCCTATCCCAGAAAGAGCAGCAATGAGAATACACTCCTGAAGCCTACCAGCAGTGACCCTGTTTCCAATAGCAATCCAGAAGCATGGATCCACCCTTGGGGTCAACCAGCAATAAGATCCATCCCCCAGGATCAGCTTCCATAAAGACTCTGTTATCATAACAAAACAAAACTCAGCAGCAAAGCCCCACTCGTGGACACTACACCCAGGGGAGGCCAATAGGAAGGACCCCACCTCAAGTGCAAGTCAGAAGGAAAATCTACCTTATAGAGAAATCAAGCAGCTAAGCCCTGAAGACCAGCAAAAGCCAGGAGTAAGACCCAGAACCCAGCACAAAAAGCTTGGAACAGCATAAGTCCAAAGTCCAACTCTCAAATTAAAAACATCAAGTCACAAAAAAGGAAGAAAAAACTGAGCAAAAAAAAAAAAAGCATGACTATAGAAAGTTGTTTTAGTGATAGGGAGGATCAATGTATAAACTTAGAAGAAGACACTAGTATTCAAATGGCTATATGTGAAGCCTCAATGAAAAATGTAATTTGTTTTTAGAGTCAAAAAGAATTCCTGGAAGAACTTAAAGAGGATTTTTTTTAAAGCAAATTAGAGAAGTAGAAGAAAAATTGGGAAAATAAATGAGAGCAATGGAAGGGAATATTGAAAAAAAAATCACTAGCATGAGGAAAAGATATATAAAAATTTACCAAGGAAAATAACTCTCTAAAAATGGAACTGGCCAAATGGAAAAAGTACAGAATCTCACCAAAGAAAATTTCTTAAAAATTGTAATTGGACAAATGGAAACTAAGGACTCTATGGGACATCAAGATATGATAAAACAAAATAAAAAAAAGTTTAAAAAATAGAAGAAAATG
>JAJPUD010001719.1:42483-76336 GCA_023553655.1 Myrmecobius fasciatus | reverse complement strand
ATATGATAAAACAAAATAAAAAAAAGTTTAAAAAATAGAAGAAAATGTGAAATTTCTCATTGGAAAATCACTGACTAGTTCTAGGATAGATAGTATAGAAGAATTATTTGACTATCTAGAAGTAATGATCAGGAAAAAATTCGGAACAACATCTTTTAAGAAATTATCTTTTAAAAGTACCCTTATGTATTAGAACAAGAGGCCAAAACAGAAACTGATAGAATCTGCCAAGAATCATCTGAAAGAGTATCCAAAATGAAAATTCCAACAGTTACTAGAGCCAAATTCCAGATAAAGTATTACAAGCAGCAAAAAAATAAATAATTCAAATATCATGGAATTACAGTCAAGATTTGGCAGCTTTCACATTAAAGGATGGGATATGATATACCAAAAGGAAAAGGAGTTGAGATTAAAACCAAGAATCACCTACCCAGCAAAACTGAATATAATCTTTCAGGGGGGAATGTATTTTAAGTGAAATAATGGACTTTTAAGCATTTCTAATTAAAAAATCAAAACTGAATTTTAAAAAATGACTTCCAAATACAAGACTCAAGGCCCACATAAAAAAGGTAAACAAAAAAACCTGAAATAAAAAAATTAAAAATTCATTAAAGTTGAACTTCATATTTCTATGTGGTAAAATAATATTTGTACCTTAACAACTTTATCACTATAAGATCAATTAAGTATATGTAGCCAGCATATGGAAATAAAGAGACTTTGATGGGATATCATCTCCCCACAAAAAAAAAAAAAATTAAAGGGAGTAAGAAAGAAAAGTGCACTAGAAGGAGGGGAGAGAGTAAATGAGATAAATTGCCTCACATAAAAGATGTATGAAAAATCTATTATATGGAGAGGAATCTGGGGAAAGGGAAGGGTTGGATTGAAGGGTAAAACTTTAATCTTACTCTCATTTAAATTGGCTTGAAGAGGAAATAGCACACACATTCAGATGGCTACAGAAATCTATCCTCCTATAAAGAAGTAAAAAAGTGACTGGGATAGGAGAGGGAGTGGAAGTGATAAAATGGAGGGTATATTGGGAAGGGTAGTGGTCAGAAGTAAAACATGTGAAAGAAGGGAAAACATGGGGTATAAGGGAGACATGGGGATAAATAAGGGGAAAAATGGCATGGAGCGAAAAACAAAATTAGTTCTCATAACTGTAAATGTGAATGGGATGGACTCATCCATAAAATGGAGTAAACAGTAGAATGGATTTAAAACAGTATCTAGCAACTTGTTTATAAGAAATGCATTTAATCCAGAGGAATATATAAAGGGTAAGCAGAATTTGGAGCAGAATCTGTTAGACTTTGGCTAAAGCAAAGAAAGCAGGGGTAGCAATTATGATCTCAGACAAAACAAAAGTAAAAATAGATCTAAATAAAAGAAATAAAGAAGGAAACTATATATGATCACAGACAAAACAAAAGTAAAAATAGATCTAAATAAAAGAAATAAAAAAGGAAATTATATCTTGTTGAAAGACATGACAATGGAGTGATATATATATGCTAAATACTAAATGGTATAGCATCTAATTTTTTGAAGGAGATAGGAGTTATGAGATGAAATAGATAATAAAAATATATGGAGGAGGACTTTAATTTTCTCCGCTCAGCAATCAATACTCTAACCAAAAAATAAACAAGAAAGAAGTTAAGAAAAATTAAATTCTGGAAAAGTTGCTTATGACTAATATGAAGAAAATTGAATGAGAATAGAAAGTAATATAACTAATTTTTGGAAGCATATGGAACCTGTACAAAAATTGACTATATATCAGGACAAGAAAAATCTCACAACTAAGTACTGAAAAGTAGAAACAGTAAATGCATCATTTTCACATAATAATGTGAAAACATTACATTCAATAATGGACAATAGAAAGAAAAAATAAAAATTAATCGGAAGTTAAATGATCTAACCCTAAAAAAAAGTGGTTCAAAGAACAAGTCACAAAAACAATTGATGATTTCACTAAAGAAAATGACAACAAAAATACCAAAATTTGTGGGATGCAGCCAAATTGGTATTTGGGAAAAAATTTATTTGTTAAATTGCTTATATCAATAAAATGGAAAAAAAGAGAAGATCAATGAATTGGATGCAACTGAAAAAAAACTAGAAAAAGAAAAATTTTTAGATCCCCAACTATTTGGAATTAAATTGAAAATCTTGAAAAATCAAAGGAAAGAATAAATTTGAAAGTAAGAAAACTATTAAACAAATAAATAAAACTAAATGCTAGTTTTATGAAAAAATCTAAAATAAAATAGACAAACCAATGGTTAATTTGATTTTTTTAAAGGAGAAAAGAAAACCAAAGTATTAGTATCAAAAATGAAAGGGGTAAGTTCACTAACAATGAAAAAGAAATTAAGACAACTATTAGGAGTTATCCAAATTACATGCCAATAAATTTGCCAATCTAAATGAAATGAAGATCTCCCCCCAAAAAATGTTATTCAAATTAATAGAAGAAAAAATACTTGAGTAACCCACTATTAGAAAAAGAAATCAAACAAATTATCAATGAACTTCCTAAAAAAAAAATCTCCAGTGTCAGATGGAGGTATGAGTGAATTCTACCAAACATTGAAAGAACATTTAATCCCACCCTGTACTATATAACTATTTGGAAAAATAGGCAAAGAAGGAGTCCTACCAAATTCCTTTTATGATGCAAATATGGTGCTGATACACACAACAGGAAAAGCAAAATTAGAGAAAAAATTTATAGACCAATTTCCCTAATGAATATTTAAGCTAAATTTTATAATAATAGATAAAAAAAGAGGTTGCAGCAATATATAGCACAAGAATCATTTATTATGACTAGATGGGGTTTATACCAGGAATGCAGGATGATGCAATATATAATTAACCATGTGAAATACAAATCCAAAAAAAATTACATGATTATATTAGTGGATGGAGAAAAAGTCTTTGACAAAATACAATACTCATTCCTATTAAAGATGCTAGAAAGCATAGGAATAAATGGAGCTTATCTTAAAATATTTAATAATTTTTATCTAAAACCATCAACAAGCATTATCGATAATAGAAATAAGTTAGAATCCTTATCAATAAAATCAGAAGTAAAGCAAAATTGTTCCTTATCACCTTTATTTCTTAAACTTATATGAGAAATATCAGTTATAGTGGTAGGAAAAGAAAAAAACATCAACATTTCTATACATTACCCACAAAGTTCAACAGCAAGAGATAGAAAGAAAAATTCCATTAAAAAAAACTCTAAACAATATAAAATACTTAGAAGTCTACCAGTCAAGATAAACCCAGGAACTATATCAACTAACACAACTATAAAACACTTTTCATGCAAATAAAATCAGATCTTAACAATTGAAAAAAAAAGTGAATTGTTCATGGGTCAATCAAGCCAATATAATAAAAATGATGTTTCTACCTAAATTAATGTATATATTCAGTACCATAACAATCAAACTATCAAAAATTATTTTATAGACACAGAAAAAATAACAGAATTCATTTGGAAAAGCACAAACTCAAAGATATCAAGGGACTCAATGAAAAAAATGTGAAAGAAGGTAATGTAGGTGTACCAGATTTTAAACAGCATTATAAAGCATTAATTATCAAAATAATCTGATACCTCCTAAGAAATAGAATGGTGGGCCAGTGGAAGAGATTAGTTACAAATTACATTATAAGAAATAAATCTGGTAATCTAATATATTAAAAAATCCAAAGATTCAAACTTTTGGAAGAAAAACTCATTATTTCACAATAACTACTAGGGAATCTGGGGAAATAATATAGCAGAAACTATGTATAGACCTATATCTCATACTGTATACAAAGATAAGATTTATACATAAAGAGTGATACCAAAAGCAAATTAAAAGAGCACAAAATAGTTTGTTTGTCAGATTTATGCATAAAGGAAGAATTTAAGAACAAAGAAGATAGCATTACAAAATGTAAAACAGATAATTTTGATTATGTAAAATGAAAAACTGCAACCACAATTATAAGAAAAGCAGAAGACTGAGAAAAATTTTCCTACAACTTTTCTGATAAAGGCTTCATTTTAAATAAATATAATAAACTGAGTCAAATTTATGAATATACAAGTCATTCCTCAATTGATAAATGGTCAAAGGATCTAAACAGATGGCTTTCAGACAGATAAACCAAAGCTAACTATATTCATATGAAAAAAATGCTCTCAATCTCTAATGATCAGAGAAATTCACATTAAAACTCCTCTGAGTTAGCATCTCACACTTATCAAAGTGTCTAATATGACAAAAAAAGGAAAATGTTGAATCCTGGAGGGATGTGGGAAAACTGGGACACTAATGCATTATTGGTGAAATTGTAAACTGGTTCAATCATTCTGGAGAGTAATTTGGAATTATGTCCAAAAGGTTTTAAATCTGTGCAAATCCTCTGATTCAGCAATATCACTACTAGGTCTATATTCCAAATATATCCAAAAATATTTATACTAGCTCTTTTACTGGTAGCTAAGAATTGGAAATCAGAGAAGCCAATTGTGTGGGGAATGGCTAAACAAGTTGTGGTATATGATCATACTGGAATACTATTGTGCTGTAAGAAATGACAAACAGGATGATTTAAGAAAAATCTGGAAAAACTTACATGAACCTATGCATAGTGAAGTGAATAGAACCAAGAGAACACTGTTCAATAAAGAATGATTTATAACTTAACTATTCTCACTGATACAATGATCCAAGACCATCCCAAAGAGCTAATGATGTATACTATATACCTCCAGAGAAAGAACTGGTGTTATTAGAATAAAGATTGAAGTATAATATTATTAACTTTAATTTTTTTCTTTTGAGTCTTCTTGTACAAAATGACAAATATGACAATGTTTTGCATAATTGCACATGTATAAACTATATTTGACAACTTACTCTCAGAGAGGATAGAAGAGAGGGATGGAGGAATAGAATTTGGAACTCAAAACTTCATTTAAAAAGAGGGGAGACTATTGAGTATTTTATGCTATAATGGAAAGAAATTGCATGTCATAGCCACTACTGATGATTGGTGAAGTTGTAATGACTGGTATAGTGGATGGTCTCTTGAGAGTTATAAGTTTCTATTTGTGGGGAAAAGAGAAAAAGGGTTAATGTTGGGGAAGGAGAATGTGGTTGAGAAGAACTAAAGAAAAAAACTAGATTGTGTGTCCTTGCTAAACTCAAGCCACAATCTTCCAGCAGGGTATCTTTATAAAATATACATGAAGGAAATAGTGTTAGAAGAGCTGAGACAGAAGCAAACCAGAAGTATAAAAAATTAGCCAAGCTAGAGTTCTGTAAATAAAAAAATTCAGAGCAAAAGAATTATGGGCTAGCAAGCAGTGGAAAAGAGAAACATTTATAAGCCTGTTCTATTTATGTAGACCTGCTTTGCCAATAAGTATTAATTTATGTCCACATATTTTTCAGATAAAATATGACATAGTCAGTGAAGTTCTGGTAAATGTTTAAAAAGCAGTTCTCTACGCTATCCACCACCCCAGCTAGATGTTGTAGTAAGTCGATGGAAAGGTCACTGGACCTTAAATCAGGAAGATCTGAGTTCAAGTGTGACCATAGATACTAACTAGTCATGTGACCTTGGTCAAATAATTCTAATTGCTTGAGTTTCCTCATCTATAAAATAAATTAGAGAAGAACATAGCAAGCCATTGTAGTATCTTTTCAAGAAAATTCTAAAAAAAAGTCATAGTTAGACCTGAATAAAATGACTGAAGAACAACTTCCCCCCCAAAAAATGTGAAACACTTTTAAGTTTAATCTTTATTATTAACACCTTCTCCATCACTTTCTTAAATATAAGCAATTGATAATACAATAAATCAGCTCCTATTTGTAGTGACTGCTAATTCCTAAAGTGTGATGGTCACATTGAAAATTTGAAAATTGACTCTTAAGAAATAGGTTGAAATGGCTCCAGGACATTTTTGCTTAGAAGCACAGGTATCCATAAGTGTGCAATAAGAATCAGTCATTCCAAAACAATAAAAACTCAGGATTTGAAGTTTGAAAATTAGATGCATGTTAATGTGCTTCATGTGAGGAAAAATTGAGAATTAAGACAGCAAGTGGTTAATTGTGGAAATTGAATGAACAAAATTTTCTCCATCTTGTGACTCAATTTTGGACCTAGCTCAATTTCATCACTATTTAATTATTGGTCTAGTCCAAATTCTGTGTTGTGAGAAAAGTTTATTCAATTGTGGAAACTGGGAAAAAATCTTACTGTATCTTTTGCCTTTTGTGTCCTAGGGAACTGTTCCACTTCCATCTGCTAGTTTAAAACCCTTAAATAAGAACCAAGGTTGTTCTGACCCAAAGAAGATGCAAGGAATTTCCTCACAATTGTCCATTTCAAACCACCCATATGTTTATCTGAAAAATAGCCCTATGCTAATCAATTAGTTATTCTTTTCACGATCCTTGATTCTTCAATTGTTACAGACACTTGGGACAAGTGGGACTCCTCCTTTTCTGAATTTAGGAAATTGTACCTGTTCACTCTTCCTCTTCCAACTTGGAAAGTCCTTAATCTTTCTCCCAATTAGAAAGCAGATTACCTAATGTTGCATTGTTTCCTCTTTACTTAATTGGCCTTATTTAATTAATTGATTTTAATGTATAAAAGTCTGTTTCCCTCTGTATTCAGAGTCCAAGCCTAAACTGAGGAGATCTGGTCCCAATTTGTTGGGCTATTGGCATCCATTGCTTAATAAATTAATATGCTCCAAATATTGAACTTTTGCTTCCTCAATTACTTCATCTTTTGCCCACTATACACATGGACACATTACTGTTATAAATTAAAAGAATATCCAGGTCATGTTCAGTAATATGAAATGATTCTTTCTTTAACAATAAAACAAAATAAAATAGTCACCTCAAACTTCTAACCTACAAATCTAGAATTCTAATTTATCCTCAAGTGCAATCTTATCCTAAATGTAATGATCTCTTTTAGCAAATTTAAAACCATGATCAGTTCTCCATGGTCCAATATGTTATTAAAAATTCTGATAATTGCAGGGTTTACAACTAAGATATCATTTTCTAAAATATTTTATGAAGTGTTGCGCCTGTCTTTTAAGAGCTCACCTTGTGTGAACTCTTTGATGTCAGAGGTGAGATGAATGAGGGAGGGGAACTCATAGGGTGTGAAAAGAGTTCCAGTTTATTATGCTGCACAGCCTTGTTGATATACAGTTTTGCAAGCCTGATCAGCCTGTGAACAGTAGGCAATCCCCAATCACCATTCAGAGAAGCAGCTTGGGGGCTTTATGTATGTATGGTATCTGCCAATGGGAGGAGAGCCTACTCAGCCACGTCAGCACCCCCGCTCACAGATGAGAGGCCCTATCAAGACATCTCTGCTCAGGAGCAACTAGCTGTGACCCTCAGGCTCAACCCATTCCCAGGCCATGCATCAGTACTCCTTGCTCAACAAGGGTGTTTCTGCAATGTGGCAGAAAACTTATTGTGTACCATAGGTCAAGGTGGGCCTCTGTACTTTCTCTCAGCAGGGACCCATACCCTAGCAATGAAGAAGAAAAAAATATTTAATAAATGTTTGTTTCTATTCTAACATATCTTGATTTTTAATGATATTTTTTCCAGCTTGATTGTGATATCAATACAGCTAAGAAGAAAATTAAACATCTATTAACAAGAATCACTGGTCATGAGCTAGCATTTTTATTGGAGTTTGTAAGATAAATATTCTGATATTTTTGGAAATGGTGTCACAAAAATGAATTCTCAAAGATTAGTTTGGACAAATAAAAAATAATGTTCAGTTTATCTATTAGAAAGACTCAGACTTTTGGTGAATATGAAATAAAGAAACTCAATTTCTTTTAAAAATTTAGATATAGTTGTATATTACCTTCATTTTTAAATGTATGGCCTTATCTCATATATACTAGCTTTTCCTTTCCTTTAAAAGAGAAAGAAAAATTAGCAAAACTAAGCAACACCCCAAAGACTGATAATATATGCAACTTTCAATATGCACAGTTTCTCATCTCTTTAAAGAAGGGACTAAGGTTGATTTTCCCATCTCTTCTTCAAGGATAAAGTCACTCTAGATTATGCAGTGTCCCAGCACTCCTTTGGGATGTTTTTGTTCTTTCCATTTACTTTATTATAGTCATCTTGTAGATCCTTTCTTTGGTTTTAATTACTTTATTCCATAACAATTAATATGTCTTCCCATGCTTCTCTGAATTATTACTATTTATTGTCTTTTATGGAATATTTCATTACATTTATTTGTTACCATTTATTTAGCTAATATTCAGTTGACAGGTACTTTGGTACTTCTCCAAAAGAAGTGTTGTTATAAATATTTTTGTATATAGGTGTGCTTCCTTTTTTTAGGGTTATAGCCTGCCAATATCATGTATACATTAAATTAGGGTATTGGAATTTCATTCATTTTCCTAGCAAAATTGCCAATTGCTTTGCAGAATGATTGAAACAATTCACAGATTCATCAATAATGAATTAGTCAAGCAGTCAATATACATTTATTAAGAACCTACTATGTACCAAGTACTGTACTAAACAGTAAGGAAATAAGAAAGTGAAAACACAACTCTTTCCTACAAAGAAATTACAATATAATGGGGGAAAATAATTCACAAAAGTAAGCTGAAAGTTGAGTGGTGGGGAAGCATAGGGTTGGGGATGATGATGGAAAAATTCAGAGGGGTATAGCAGAGTGTGAAATAAAGAGATGTCTGGCTTATTTACCTTCCTTAAATTGAGGTTTCGAGAGGAGCAATCAGACAGATGAGAGGGTTAGGGTGCAAGGTAGAACAGGAGTAGGTTCTAGGACCAAAGTTATCTTACAAGATGAAGAGGTTCTTGAACATGATGGAAAAGTCTAGAAGAGTTCAATTGAGTAGGAAATGAAATATCCATTTTTCTGCATTCCCTCCAATGTTGAGTTATTCCTATTTTCTGTCATTTTTACCAATTTTATGAATGTGAAGTAAAACCTCAGAGATGTTTTGATTTGTATTTTACTTGTTAGTGATTTGGGGCAATCTTTCATATGGCGTTAATAGTTTTTAATCTTCTGACAACTGCATATACACATGTTTTAACTACTCTTCTAGTTCTTTGTTGTGATGTACTTTTAATTAGTTCCAGTATCAGACTTTTGGCAAAGATATTTAACTCAAATATTTTTCCCCGATGGACAGCAGATATCATATTTGTAATCAAATTAATTCAAAAGTATTTTTATTTTTGAAGCATTCAAGATGCTATTTCTCAAGGTTAAAAGAACCTTGAACATCTACCAAAAACTTTCCTCAAAACAGTCTTGTGAGGTAGGAGATATTAATATTATTGTTTGCATTTTGTAGAGTGGGGAAAAGACTAATTAAGGTTTAATGATTTTATTTCTGACTGCAGAGCCAGAATTGGGTCTAGGTCCTTAACTCCAAGCATACAACTATCTACCATGCCAGGATGCTTCTCTAAATTGGAAAATTTGGCTTTAATTCACTGAAAAACACATCTATGGGAATTCCCAGAGTAGAACACAATTGATGGTATATTCTTTACTCTTCATTTTTAACACTGGCCCCTGCATCCATCACCCAGTGTTCATGAAGGGGGAATAAAGAATGCCTTCATCTATAAATTCCATTAAAGGCTTATTTTATGATCCTGCAAACCTCAGAAACTTTAAGGATCCCTCCCTTAAGACATTTCCTAGAAATCACCCTCTTGTCCATTCAAATCAGCTTTCCTTTATTAATCATTCATGCAAATACCAAGTTATTGACAACTTGATTATTGTCATTTTCAATGTGACTTAGCAAGTTGACAAATTAAAAAGAAATTGTATATGGTCCTGGCTTGTTATTCCACAAAAACAAACTTTAAAAAATTCTCCCAATGATTTTATTTTTCACTGGTTATCTTTTGCTTTTAAGGGCACCTTCTCTTTATCTCTGCCTCAAAGTTCCTCTCTTCCTTTAAGACCCACAGCTTTAACACAGTATTTTGCATGAAGTCTTATCTCATTGCCACCAACTATTAGTGTCTTCTGTCCCAAACTACTTTGTATTTAACTCATTTGTATGCTTGTTTTAGTCACTTTCTATTTATGCAGCTATTGATATCTCTACTTCTTTTCCATGTCTAGAGAATGCTTTAGTATTTTTACTTGTATCTCTAATGCTTGGCCCATAGAAGGTAATCAATAAATATTATTACTTGATTGTTGATTACTAAGAAAGGATGCTCTCTTTATTAAAGTGACTTGAGAATTTGTCTCAACTGAAATATAGACTGAATTTTTGGATCCATGGTTTCTTGGCCTGCAAATGGGCCCAGCATGAGCCAAATAAAATTAAAATGTAATTGGGAAAAATCCAATCCAATGCAATAAACATTTATTAAGCACCTGCTATGGACTAGGCACTGTGCTAAGTGCTGAAGATACAATTAATAAAAACAAAGATAGTTTCTACCCTCAAGAAGCTTATAATGTAAGGGAGGAGACAATACACAAAAGAAATCAGGAGTGGACGATGATATAGAGAGGATACCAAGGGGTACCTATTATTGGAGCATCTTCTTCTGTGGAGTTGAAATCAGGCATAGTAGCTGGTACAAAATGGGAAGAGCTGAGTTCAGTTTCTGTCCTCTTTAAAAGAAATAGTTGCTGCAAAAAAACCAAAAATGTGTAATTTGCAAAAAAAAATAAAGGAAGGCATTCAGAAGAATTTAGTACTCCATCACCAACTCCTCAGCTAGAGGGGAGGAGAGTTTGAAGGATGTGATGCTGATCAAGGCTTGAGTTAGCAGCATAGTGGTGAGTTTAAAAGTGATGAACATATCTTGGGAGGGGCATCTAGTTCCATGAATTTGAAGTCAGGCAGGGCAGCAAATGTAAAATGGAAATTTTTATTTAAAAGTCTAACAAAATAAAGATGCAATAAAACAAAACAATGTTAATTTATGGTTTTCTAAGTCAATAAGCAGCTGAAAGGATTCATTTCTATTTATTTGACACCTTTTTATTTGACACCCGTAATGTAGAGGACAAATGACAGTTTTCATGAATGTAAAATAACAGTTCATTAGTGCTCACAAAATAGTACCATGTATATTTGTGAGCCTTTTAAAATAGGAGAGAAGCCAAAAGCCTACATGGGCGTGTGTTATTCATGACTAATGAAGTGCAGGAAAATAAAAGGCCCCATCTGCACAAATTCTAGCCTTGACTAGCCTTTATAGTGCTATCCTTCATGCATATTAAAATGCATAATGGAAATAATACATATATATGTATAATCTGAAAAGATAATTTGATACAAGTCACTCAGTAGAACACTAAAATCCTGAAAACTCTCGCCAAAGCACAAAAAAATAGATGTAGCATATCTGCAAATACATACAGGCTCAGTCTTATGTGAATATGTTAAAATATATTGGGTTTTCATACCATGAAAAGCCTATGATGACAGATGTGCTGCTCACAAATGTCTAAAAAAATGCATGACTATATAACTGTATCCTCTAGGAGTTTTGGTAATTGTCTGCCGATGGATAAAAACCACCAGCTTACTCTTACTCATAGATTTACTTTATCCTTAGGAGTTCCATCTAGGGATAAAGCGCATGAGTATACTCACAACAAAGATGCATATATATATATATATATATATATAATATTATATATATATATATATAATATTAAACATAAAAGTGCTTCTTTGTATGATAGAGTCAGAGATTTGGCAAAGCTGGAGAGGGTCTCGAATTAAACCCAGATCCTTCTACAGTCAGTTGATTCTTCACTTTTTTATTCTGACCTTTCAAATCCATTTAAAAAATAATTTATTTACAATAGCTAGTATTTATCTAGCATTGTAAGCTTTGCAAAGCATCCTTCATGTTATCTTCATGCTATCTTCACGACGACTCGCAAATGGGAAAATGAAGATGTTACTTGCCTAGCTAATAAGTGTCTGGGGCAAAATTTTATTGCAGATATTCCCCAAGCCAAATCCAGTATGCTTCTTACTGTTTGGTCCTGGGTACTGAAAATAAAACAGAAATAAAAGTTATTACCTTCCAAAATTTTATAGGTCTCTCATAGAAGGGGTAGACAACATGTACACAGATAAATAAATACAAGATACATGCAGAGTAATTAATAATTTACTTTAAATAAGAGTATGAAAGAAAGCACTAATAGTACTGGAGTGGAATATAGGAAGACCTGATGAAGGAGGTGGTACCTGAGCTAGGCCTTAAATGCAGCTAAGAGTTGGAGAGTGAGAAGGAAGAAGAAAACATTCTAAACATGGAGGAAAGTCCATGCAAACTTTTCAAGGTGGTAAAAGGAATGTTATATACAAGGAATATCCAATTGTCCAAAATGACTGAAACATAGAGTGTGTGAAGAGTGATAATGAGAAATCAGTCAGGAAAGAGAAGCTGGAAGCAGACTGTGAAGGATTTTATATGCCCAATTGAAGATTTTCTATTTTATCCCAGAGACCACTAAAGACACAGGAGCTTGTTTAGAAGGGTAATGTCACAGTTAGATGGGGACCTTAGGAATAGCAATTTGGCAGAAGTGCAGGATGAACTGAAAAAGGGAAAGAAAGACTAGGAAACCAATAAGGGAACTCTTAGTCTAGGTGAGAGGCCTATGAAAGATTGGATTAAGGTAGCATCCATGGGAGACGAGAGCAGAGAGCAAATGGAAAAGTCAATAGAGTAGAAAAATATATGTTACTTGACCCCTGAGAAGTTACACGTGTGAAAAGAGTCTGTGAAAGGGTCAAAAATCAAGGGTGGTCTGAAGTTATGAATCTCTGTGAACTTTCAAAAGATTTTTTTTCAAATTCTTTCTTAAGTTACCTTTGATATTTAGGAGGCAGAGCATATAAATAGCTGACTGTTCTTGCATACTTTGACAAATATTACCATTCAATGCTATAAAGAAGCCGAACATATCTTAATTAAAGCCCTTTTACATACATGTATATTTTAAAGAAGTAAGATAACTACCAGGGGCAGTTTTTATCTTTAAACTGATGTGGCAACTCATTTAAATATACTCCGAAAAATCCACACATTTTTTTTCTGATACACACATACACATATGTGTATGTATAATATACATGTAGAAATATGTATATTTTACACATATATGTATGAATAAAGAGCTAGCTAGTAGTACAGTAAACAGAATACTGGCCTAGGAATCAGGAAGATTCATCTTCATAAATTCAAATCAAGTCTTAGAATTTTACTAGTTGTGTGATTCTAGGCAAGTCACTTAACTCTCCCTCAATTTCCTGATTTGAAAAATGAAGTAGAATGTGAATTTTACCAAACATTCAAAGAACAATTAATCCCAATACTATATAAACTATTTGAAAAAATTGGGAAAGAAGGTGTACTACGAAATTCCTTCTATGACACAGATATGGTGCTGATAGCTAAACCAGGTAGGGAGAAAACTGAGAAAGAAAACTATAGACCCATTTCTCTAATGAATATTGATGCAAAAATTTTAAATAAGATTTTAGCAACAAGATTACAGAAAGTCATCCCCAGGATAATACATCATGACCAAGTAGGATTTATACCAGGAATGCAGGGCTGGTTCAATATTAGGAAAACTATTAGCATAATCAATTATATTAATAACCAAATTAATAAAAACCATATGATTATCTCCATAGATGCAGAAAAAGCCTTTGATAAAATCCAACACCCATTCCTATTAAAAAACACTGGAGAGTATAGGAATAAATGGGCTTTTCCTTAAAATGATTAGTAGTATCTACTTAAAACCTTCAGCAAGCATCATATGTAATGGAGTCAAACTAGAACCATTCCCAATAAGATCAGGAGTGAAACAAGGCTGCCCACTGTCACCATTACTATTTAATATTGTATTAGAAATGTTAGCTTTAGCAATAAGAGAAGAAAAAGAGATAAAAGGAATCAGAGTAGGTAGTGAAGACACCAAATTATCACTCTTTGCAGATGACATGATGGTATACTTAGAGAACCCTAGAGACTCAACTAAAAAACTACTAGAAACAATTCACAACTTTAGCAACGTGGCAGGATTCAAAAATAATCCACATAAATCATCAGCATTTTTATATATTACCAACAAAGTTCAGCAGCAAGAGATACAAAAAGAAATTCCATTCAAAATAACTGTTGATAGTATAAAATATTTGGGAATTTATCTGCCAAGAGATAGTCAGGAAGTATATGAACTAAACTACAAAACACTTTCCACACAAATCAAATCAGACCTAGTCAATTGGAAAAACTTAAAATGCTCATGGGTAGGACGAGCGAATATAATAAAAATGACAATACTACCCAAACTAATTTACTTATTTAGTGCCATACCAATCAAACTCCCAAGAAATTATCTTACAGATCTAGAAAAAATAGTAGCAAAGTTCATTTGGAAAAACAAAAGGTCAAGAATTTCGAGGGGATTAATGAAAAAAAAAGGCTGACGATGGTGGCCTTGCTGTACCAGATCTAAAACTATATTATAAAGCAGCGGTCATCAAAACCATTTGGTACTGGCTAAGAAATAGAGTAGTCGATCAGTGGAATAGGATATAATCACAAGACAAACTAGGCAATAACTATAGCAATTTGGTTTTTGATAAACCCAAAGACCCCAGCTTTTGGGATAAGTATTCACTATTTGACAAAAACTGCTGGGAAAACTGGAAACTAGTGTGGAAGAAATTAGGGCTTGACCCACATCTAACACCACATACCAAGATAAGATCTAAATGGGTTCATGATCTGGATATAAAGAGTGATACTATAAGTAAATTAGAGGAATGTAATATAGTTTACCTCTCAGACCTATGGAGATGGAATAAATTTATGTCCAAAGAAGAACTGGAACTCTTAATTAAAAACCAGATAGGTAACTTTGACTATATTAAGTTAAAAAGTTTTTGTACAAACAAAATCAATGCAGACAAGATTAGGAGGGAAGCAATAAATTGGGAAATCATCTTTATATTTAAGGGTTCTGATAAAGGTCTCATCTCTAAAATATATAGAGAATTGTCTCATATTTATAAAAATTCAAGCCATTCTCCAATCAATAAATGGTCAAAGGATATGAACAGACAATTTTCAGAGGATGAAATTAAAACTATTTATAGTCATATGAAAAGGTGCTCCAAATCACTATTGATCAGAGAAATGCAAATCAAGACAACCCTGAGGTACCACTTCACACCTGTCAGATTGGCTAAAATGACAGGAAAAGTTAATGATAAATGTTGGAGGGGATGTGGGAAGGCTGGGACACTGATGCATTGTTGGTGGAGCTGTGAACGGATACAGCCATTCTGGAGAACAATTTGGAGCTATGCTCAAAAAGTTATCAAACTGTGCATACCCTTTGACCCAGCAGCATTTCTATTGGGTTTATATCCCAAAGAAATCATAAAGGAAGGAAAAGGCCACACATGTGCAAGAATGTTTGTGGCAGCCCTTTTTGTAGTGGCTAGAAACTGGAAATTGAATAGATGCCCTTGAATTGGAGAATGGCTGAATAAATTATGGTATATGAATATTATGGAATATTATTGTTCTGTAAGAAACGACCAGCAAGATGATTTCAGAGAGGCCTGGAGAGACTTACATGAACTGATGCTGAGTGAAATGAGCAGAACCAGGAGATCATTATACACGGCAACAACAGTACTATATGACGATCAATTCTGATGGACATGGCTCTCTTCAACAATGAAATGTTTCAAACCACCTCCAATTGTTCACTGAAGAAAGCCATATACACCCAGAGAAAGGGATGCGAAATGTGGACCACAGCATAACATTCTCATACTCCTTGATTGATGTTTGCTTACATTGTGTTTCCTTTATCTGATATATCGTTTGTGTAGACAAGATTTTTCTTGCACAACAATGACAAGTTTGGAAATATGTATACATATATTCGATTTGCCAATATTTTAACATAATTAACATGTAGTGGATATCCTGCCATCTAGGGGAGGGGTGGGAAGTTGGGGGAAAAATTTGTAACAGAAAGCTATGTAAGGGTTATTGTTGAAGAATTACCCACACATATGTTATGCAAATAAAATTAAAAAATAAAATTTAAAAAAAAAAGAAAAATGAAGTAGAGAAGGAAATGACAATCCATTCTAGTATCTTTACCAAGAAAACCTCAAAGGGATCATAAAGGAACAGACATGACTGAAATGACTCAATGACAACAAAATGTATGCATATGTTTCAAATTACAGCCCTCAGATATAATTTGTTATAGAAAAGGGGGAAAAATTACTTGCATTGGAACTGGAAAACTTGAGATTAAATACTGTTTCTGATGTTTATTATTTGTATTATCTTGGACAAATTAGTTCCTTAGCCTCTGTGAGCTTCAGTTTTTTCATTTAAAAATTAGAAGTTAGTTATGTGACTTCTGAAGCGCCTTCTAGCTCTACAAAGTAAACCTTGACTTCAGAGCATTTTATGGGGTCATCACACAAAATCTTTCTGATTTAAAATTCCAACAAATTGACATGGAAGTGATTAGACCAGGAGCTGCATTTGGTGAGCATACTGCCTAGAGCAGTTAATGACCAAATGATCCAGTCACTGGGGCTAAAGACAATGTCATTTGAAATAGTTGTATGGAGATGGAAATACCATTCCCTCCACAAACTCTTATGATTCAGTTTAATGTAACATTATATTCATAGCCAAGTCATTAAAAAAATAAAAAAGACCACATGAGTATCATGGTGAATGTGTTGTGTCTAGTTATTTATAAATTAGATACATACATACTTCTATGAATGCATTTATACAAACACAAATACATAAATATTTTATATATATATATATATGTATATATATACATATATGTATGTATATATATACATATATATATATCATGGGACCTAAAGGATTAATTATGAAAGGAAATGAATGTATGTTGAATGACTATATTACAACTAATCATGTATTTATTTATTGTTATTAAAGCTTTTTATTTTCAAAACATATGCATGGATAATTTCCAACATTCACCCTTGCAAAACCTTATATACCCAATTTTTTTCCTCCCCCTAGATGGCAAGTAATTCAATATATGTTAAAGTACAATTCTTCTATACATATTTCCACAATTATTGTGCTGCATAAGAAATATCAGATCAAATAGTTAAAAAAAGGGGGGGGAGGAAGAAAACAAAATGCAAGCAAATAACAACAAAAATGTGAAATATACTATCTCGTGGTCCACACAGTTCCCATAGTTCTCTCTCTGGGTGCAAATGGCTCTCTTCATCATAAGATCATTGGAACTGATCTGAATCATCTTATTGTTGAAAAGAACCCTGTCCATCAGAATTGATCATTGTATAATCTTATTTTTGCAGGGTACAATTATCTTCTGGTTCTGCTCATTTCACTTAGCATCAATCCATGTAAGTTTCTCCAGGCCTCTCTGAAATCATCCTGCTGGTATATTCTTACAGAACAATAACATTCCATAATATTTGTATATCATAACTTATTCAGCCATTCTCCAACTGATGGACATCCCCTCAGTTTCCAGTTTTTTGCCACTGCAAAAAGGCCTGTGGCAAACATTTTTTGTACATGTGGCTCCCTTTCCTTCTTTAAGATCTCTTTGGAATATAAGCCGAGTAGAAACACTGCCGGATCAAAGTCTGATAACCCTTTGGGCATAGTTCCAAATTACTCTCTAGAATAGTTCAATAGGTTCACAATTCCACCAACAATGTTATAATATCCCAGTTTTCCCACATCCCTGCCAATATTCATCATTATCTTTTCCTGTCATCTTAGCCAATCTGACAGGTGTGTAGTGGTATTTCAGAGTTGTCTTAATTTGCATTTCTCTGATTAATAATGATTTAGAACACCTTTATATATGAGTAGAAATGGTTTCAATTTCTTCATCTGAAAACTATCTGTTCATATCCTTTGACCATTTATCAATTGGAGAATGGCTTGAATTCTTATAAATTTGAGTCAATTCTCTATGTATTTTAGAAATGAGACCTTTATCAAAATCCTTGAATGTAAACTTTTCCCCCAGTTCATTGCTTCCCTTCTAATCTTATCTTAATTGGATTTGTTTGTACAAAACCTTTTTAACTTAATGTAGTCAAAATTATCTATTTTGTATTCAATAATGTACTCCTGTTTTTCTTTGGCTACAAATTCCTTCCTTCTCCACAGATCTGAGAGGTAAATTATCCTTTGTTCTTCTAATTTGCTTATATCACTCTTTACGTCTAAATCATGAACCCATTTTGACCTTATCTTGGTATGTGGTGTTAGATGTGGGTCAATATTTAGTTTCTGCCGTAATAATTTTCAATGTTCCCAACAGTTTTTGTCAAATAGTAAGTTCTTATCCCAAAAGCTGGGGTCTTTGGATAACTAATTGTTTATAATGGATAGATAGCTAGATAGCTAGATACATACATACATATATATTTACATGCATGCATATATACAAAGATAAATACATATATCATGGGAGCCAAAGGATTAATGGCAGAGGAAAAACCTCGGTTTTATATCAGGACAAGAAAATAGAAAGGTTAGTGACAGCTCTTACACTCTTTCAGCACTTAGTCTAGCACTTAGTAAACTTAATTTATTGGAAGTGAAAACTTTCCCCATCAGCTGCATCCCACATGATCTTCTTTCTGGCTTATTCTCTCTCTTATGGAAGTCCCTCCAGCAGCAGACTTCAAATAGCCAAGATTCTCTAGCTCTCACCTCATCATCAACTACTGAAATTTTTTTCTGGGGTTTCCTCTCCCTACATTTGAATTTGTCTCACAAAGTTAATTGCTTTTAGAGCATATTTAATGTCTCTTGTCCTGGGTATGTTTTTTGAAGCTTTCCCTTAGTTCCAAACTTCTTAGTTCCACCTCTATGAGAATCAAAGACCTTACAGTTGAAAGAAACATCAGAGGAATGACCTTTTAAATCTCCTTTCCATGCAAGAATCCCTCCAAAACATTCCCAACAGGGGTCAACCAGACACTGCACGAACCAAATTAGTGAAGGTCCTCCTTATGTGGGCCTGAATTTGGCCTTCTTGGAAACTTGAATTGATTCCCAGTAAAAGTTACCTTAAAACATTCTTTAAACTTAGACAATCGGTAACCATATTTCTGATATAAAATATTCCCTTTCTAAAGTGTATATGTTTGGGTAAACCATTTTATTTCTCTGTATCTGAGAATTGTTCATCTGTACAAGCATGATGTCTTCAAAGTGAGATTTTTATGAGTCAGTGATGGATGTTTCTTGTACAAGAAACACATTTTATATTTACCAAAATGTTTTATAGGCACTAACTAGCTTTTTTGTCTCTAGCTAAAACATAAGGCTGCTAGATGGTTCAATGTACTAAATTCTGGGCCTGGAGTCAGGAATTCCTGTGTTCAGATCCAACCTTAGATTTTTACTAGCTATGTGACTCCTCAGCCAAATCATTTAACCTCTTTTTGCCTTAATCCACTGGAAAAGAAAATGACAGTATTATTCTTGACAAAAAAACATAGTCTATGGAATCACAAAGGGTCAGACACAACTGGACTATTGAATAACAAACTCAAGAGGAGATACATAGTATATGGCCTGCATATGACAGAAAGTATACAGTTTTTGGAGCTACAAGTCCTGCCTTAAAATTCCAACTCTACTATATAATACTAATGTGGTCTTGTACAATCACTTAGTTTCCTCAGGTCCCAATTTCCTTTTCTTTAAAATGAGGGCTGGACTAGATAGCTTTTTAGTTCTTTCTCAGCTTTCCATATGTAATCCTATTAGAAATCAGCAAATGTGTTTCCCAAAGTCGTTTTATCCTTTTAAGGTGAAAAATTAATATGTGAGCTGAAAGAATTTTAAAAGGTAAGCTATTAGAAGTGGTCTCAATATTGAGAGTGGTTTTAAGAGATATAAGCATTCTAGAGGAAATTCTTGACACCTAGGTAGAATGTGAAGCTTTTTAAAAAACAAAGATTCTTGTTATAAACCTGTACAAACATTTGAAGCACCACTGGGGGATAGCTCATATCTTCAACATAATGCTATAAAAAGGAATTATTCTGCTGCCAAAAGAATGATAATAATCTTTCTGAACTGATTCTCAGTGATTAGCATATTCTAATCTCAAAGAAACCTTTCCCATCCCAATCATTCTCAGCCCACAGCCATCATTGTTCACATTCTTTTCTGTTTTCCAAGGACCACTTCCTTGTTCCCACCCACTTCAATCCAACCACTTCTCAAATCCCACCTAGAATCCTTCCAACCTTTCCACCATGTTCTCTGATTATCTGCTCCATAGATTTAAAAAAAATTGTTTTCATCTTAAACCATTTCCTTCCATCATCTTGCACTCATTGAGACTTGACTATGAAGACAAAGCTTTTTTGACCATTCTTTCTAGCAATGCTTCAATTTCACTCATACTCCTGACACATTAATTATAGTTGGGGAGTTGAAATATTCCATATTTCCTATTGCTATTCAAAGGCTTTCTTTCTACTACCAATCCTGGTAATTAATCTATCCATATCTTGAATACTCTTTCCTTCCATAAGTCCTTCCTTCAGTGATTTATTCAGTTTTTCTTCCTCTTCAACTCCTGAACTCATGTTTGGAAATTATAATAAAAATTCTCATTCAAATACCCTAAGCTCCCAGTTTAGTTCCCATGACTTGGTCCTCCACTATATATATATATATACATATATATATAGGGGTACTCATACCTTTTCTATTCCCTTGCTAGATCTTGATCTAAGTCATTCCCACAAACTCCCATTCCTATACCCTCAAAAGCTCTTTCCTGAGCCCCCTTTTTTTTTTGCTTTTTACTGAGGCAGTTGAGGTTAAGTGACTTGCCCAGGGTCACACAGCTAGGGAATGTTAAGTGTCTGAGATCACATTTGAACTCAGGTCCTCCTGACTTCAGGGCTGGTACTCTATCCACTGAACCACCTAGCTTCCGCTGCCTTCTTTTCTTTTGAGTTTATACCAGGGCTTAGCAAAGTAGGGCCTACTTCTCTAACCTCTGGGTTTTCTTTTCTTTTCTTTTCTTTTTTAACTCTTACCTGTACTTTTTAGTAAAGCTTTAAAATGTAAAAAAAAAAATCATTTTTATCTTGGTCACACAAAAATTGACCGCAAACTACATCTGGGCCACAGATCTTCATTTGCCAATTAGCTAATATGGATTCCATTATAATTCTTTGCTGAAGATACTCATGTCTATTTATCTATCTCTACCTTTCCCGATTCCCACTTTCACATTTCCAACTGCTTGTAAGAATCTCAAATTGTATGACCCATATATATCTTAATCTCAAAATGCTAAAACAGAATTTGTCTTCCCACCAAAACTCCCCTCCTCCTAATGACAATGCAGGGTACTACCATCCTTCCAGTTAACCAAGCTGAAAATTTAGGAGTCAATCTTAATTCAATCCACTGACTCTCTCTGGCCCACCCCTCCTCCATATCCAAGCTTTTACTGTATCTTGCCAATTCTACCTTCATAACAACTCTTCATTAAAAAAAATTAATGAACCCCTTCTTATCTTATGACACTTATGACACTGGCTCTCATCTCCTCATACCTACACTATTGCAATAACTCTATTGCAATATTGTATTGCAATATTCTGTTGGTATATCTCCCTGCCCCAAGTCTCTTAGTACTCACATCCATCCTTCATTCAGTTAAGAATCTGACCTTTATAAAGTACAGATCTCACTCTGTCACCCCAACCTCAATCAATAAACTCCAGGGCTTCCCTATCACTTCCAGGAATAAATATTAAACCCTTGGTTTGTCATTCAAAGTTCTATAAACCTGGTTTTCCAGTCTTCCCAATGTTCAGAATGTTATTCCTCTCTTTCTCTCCCTACCAGTGAAAAGTTGCCTCTTTGCTGTTCCTCATGTAAGACATTCTACCTTCCTACTCCAAGTATTTTCAAAGGCTGTTTCTAAAGTCTGGAATTTTCTCCCTCCTAATCAGGGTCTCCTGGCCCACCTGGCTTCCTTCAAGTCCCAGATAAAATCCAACTTCTAAAAGAAACCCAGATGTGACTCTAACACACTATTACTCATTTAGTTCCAATTTTATATTGGTACAAAATGAGAGACTCAAGAATCTCTAAAATAAAAAGAAATAAAAATAAAAAGGGAGGCTTACTTTAGACTAATACAGAAAGGTTCTGCAAAAACGCTATAGTAGCACTTAGCTTCTCTAGAAGCCCTATTGTTCCATTTCAATATGAAAGGTTTCTAGTCAACAGAATAGATTAAATTTAAGGACACAGTGATTCATGTGGTCATCAGAATTCCACCAAGTCTGACAGCCTGAGACTTCACATCACTCAGATGCTTTGTGCCCCAAGATGACCAAGAAGATGCTTCAGGAAAACCAAAGACAATTAGGTTCTGGGAGGTAGAAGCAACTTGGTCTTACTTTTGTTTCCCTCCCTATGCTGTGGATATCAGGGAAACTGATATCCTCTAACTATAGGATCCTATAACTCCAGCTCTCCTTAATCCTAGTATCTTAGATTATCTCCCCCAATTTGTTCTTTACAAATCTTGCTTATACATAGTTGTTTGCTTATTGTCTCCCCCATTAGAGTGCAAGCTCCTTGAGATCAGGCATTATCTTTTGCCTTTTTTTGTTTCCCCAAATAGTGACTCACCAAAGAAACTCGATAAATGCTTTTTAAGTTGACTTGTTGTCTGTATATTTAATAGAGTAAAATGTTTTATGGAGTATCCTGTACCTAAAGCAAGACATGTGAAATTCATGCCATTAAAATTACTTTTTAGAGCTAAGACATTGTCTCTAAAGGGTTTATCAAAAATATAAATACGCCATTCAGGAGGGATAATGCTTTGTTAATCATTGATTATCTTATCAACACAAACTGATTTATCAGATAATTTTAATTGTCTGAAGGTCCTCAGGGAATTTAAGAATGACATTAAAATTTGAGAGAAGTCCCATAATGGAGTTCCTCTGCAAAAGTCAGATTTAGAGGGGCATGTCATAATGTTGAGGTGTTCTAATCATTTCCAAAGATACTATAGGCTTGACATAGAAGAAGGTACAAATTTCTTAGCTTTTCCTTATGATCAGAGGTATATCTAGGGTGAGGAAACTGTGGTTTTGCTTCAGAGTACCAACATCCTAGAGAACTTATTTTGTTTTTAGAGCAATCCAGAGTCTGTCATACCTATACTTTAATAGTCATCAATAGCCTAAACACAACCTTATTTCTTTTCCCATTCTCAAGTTGTCACTCCCAGAATCCTATCATTAAAATGTCTCCCTCCAAGGTCCAAACTTCAGCTTCAACCCTCTCAGGGATATAGGCCAGATTCTATGGGGGATAGGTCACTTCTCTCATTTCAAAAACTCCTGTCATCAGACTGTTTTTCACACTGGTCCCACTAAAGATCAATATTCGTGAAATCCCTTTTGTTTTTGCCCCCACAAGATAGAAATTTCTATTGAAAGCTCTACTTAGACTCTTCCTATTTCTGAAACTCTTTTATTTTTCAACTTCAGTGTACAAGGAAAAGTGACCTAGAATAAAAATTGGAATTAAGTAAAGAAAAAATAAAAAAATAAGAACTCAAACTATGTATTAGTCATTTGGAATTCCAATATGATAAACTTGTTTTGACTATTTTCCCACTTGCAATAATAGAGACTAATAATGGCAACAATTCCTATTAAACTTGACAGAGTGGTATGGTAAAGAGATTCTTGGATTTTGAGTGAGAAGATCTCAGTTCTACCTTTCTCTATGATGAAAATCTTGGCAAGTCAGTTCACCTATAAACTCACTCATCTATAAAATAGGAATGTTGACCTAGATGACCTCAGGTCATTTACAGCTACAAAGTCTTGGATTACAGATTAAGTAATTATTCTCCTAGCTTTTTCCCCATACTTCTATTATTTAATAGGAATGTATATAGTCTGAAAGTTTAGAGTTTGTTAATCATATTAGAACCTTATGTCCTCCAAATCTCTAACATGCACCCTGAATAGTACAGATCTGGTCAGGGCAGTCTCCTTAATGTCCTACTATCAGCATACAAATTCCCATTTTCATTCCTCAGTCATGGTTTGTCTTTCTTTCCCCTTCCCCCTGCAATAATGTAAAGTAATTTTCAATCTTGTGCAAATTCTACTTATTCTTTAAGACAAAACTCAGATATTAAAACTTCCATGTCCATGGAGTTTATTTTCCAATCACTTCAATATTCAGTGTTAGTCAGTCAGTCAATAAAAGTTTATTAAGTTTTGTTATCTGCCAGATACAATATTGTCCTGGCAATACAAGAAAATAAAAATAAAAATAAAAGCAAAAAGGAATTCCTACCTTCACAGGAGTTTATAATCTCATCAGGGAGGCACCAAAGAAACAAAAATATACAAACATTACAATGATCTCTTCAATAATTGTGCCTTAATTTCTAAAACATTTAAAGCTATACCATATATTATATTACATTTAATTATGTTCAGTTAGACAGATAACATAGTGTACTGGACAGAGTACTGAAATAGAAGTCAGAAAGATCTGGAAAACACTGTGCATTAGAAATTTAAAATGCTATAAAATATTAGTTATTATTGGTATTCTGTTTATAGTGTTCATTTTGTTGTTTTTGTTAAGCAGTAGTATTGTTTCTTCAAAAATATGGTAAATTACTTGAGAGTAAGAGTCTCATCTTAAGTGATTTTATATCTCAAGATCTGTTCTGTTCAATGCACAGAGGCTCAATTTGTTGATTCATTAAAGTAATAAAAATTCAAGGTAATATTTACTGAACAGAGCAAAATACTAAAATCTCAGTAACTTATTTTATCTGTGGTTGGAACTATCATTGATTTACAATGGAGTTTTCTCAGAAATATAATATCTGGGAGGGGCATCAAGGAAAAAAAGATTAAAATTCTAATTCAAAATGATTTTCAGGTCTCATATGGATGGGGGTTGGGTTGAGATTTGCTTCTTGTCACAGAGCCAAAAGATTCAATTGATTGGCTATTAAATGACTGTTTTGTTTGGATAGCTGATCCTTCACATCCAGGAAAGGCTCTAGAGGTCCCTGAGGATAAGGAAATCTAGGAATACAATATGAATCATAAAGAGAGAGAAGGAAGGAGGGGAAACTGGGAAAGACATGAACACAGAGTTCTTCCTCTCTTTTGCTTTTCTAAACTCTTTGCCTGTTTCTACTACAGTCATTTAATAGCCAATCAATTGAATCTTTTTCATGACAAATATTCTCACAATTTAATATATCTGAAGTCTTCTGTCTTTTCCTTCACACCAATGTAAACTAATATCTCCTGCAAAGTTGCTATTCTTCAAAAGGCATGATTCAATTAGTTGAATTTTTAAAAATTATATTGAGATGAATATAGCACATTTGTTACTCTAAGGAGATAAGAATTATTAACAAAAATATTTAAAATATGGATTTGTTAACATAAATTACCAGAATATATGAAAAAAATATTTACAAAGTGAAATTTCCAGATTTCCAGATACAATTGCAAAGAAATAGCGGTGAGTGCATGGTGATGTGGCTTCACTGATGATATGAAATAGCTTACTTTACAAACCAAATATAACAAAAAAGGGGAACATTCAGTGTTCAGTGGAGTTGAGAAAACAAAAACAATTATATAGAACTGGAATTGTTTCATTCATCCTCAATATCAATTTGACATCATACAAGAAAATTAACTAAAGCATTAATGCCTTGATCCCCTGCTAGGAAAATGAGCTAAAGAGGTAAGAAATAAAAATAAATGTCTAATATATATCCTCTGCTCTTAGTGTCTCAAAGAAAGGGAAACAAAGTTACTTTTCTTATATAATTATTCAAGTTCAGTGCCCATTGATTGAAAAAAAAGATTGAATAAATTATATTTATGAATATAATGGAACATTATTCTAGGAAATGACAAATATAAGAAATGGTGGAAAATAATAGGAAGATTTTTAAGAATTGTTGCAGAACAGAATAAACAAATACTGGAATCTTATTGAATGCCTTTGAGTTATATGAAACATTGAGACTCTGAATCCCCACTTGCATCTTCCTGCAGCCCAGGTCGCCCCAGGTTGCTTTTTCTTAATATTTTTCCTGTTTTCTCAAACACAGCCTAACATTGAATGCCCCCACACAATACACTCACACTTTTTTTTCTTTACCAGTTTGCAGAGTAAGACATTTGGTATCATTAATGAAGCCATGCACCCTCCAAACCTTCTTTTCAAGAGAGGGCCCTTGTCCTAGCACTATCTTAGAACTTGTTGGAAATAACTGGAAGCAAGAAAACTGGTCACTAAAAGAGATAATTCCTTCTCTGTCTTTTTTCTTTACTTTAAGCTACTTAACTGATCACAGAAATTGGGCAAGGTGGGAGTCAATAATTCCATTCCTTCTGATAAGATGGAAGACCATCAGACCATACCTATTTCTTGTCTGCTCATTCCTCTAAGGTCTTCCAATTCTTACTATTATTCTGCTTCTGCACCTTGAAGTTCTATGGACAGAGTCATCTCACTTACTTATATAATCTAAGATTTCTGGGTGTTGTTGACCATCTCAGTGCTGACTATATTTCTTAGCTGTTGAATTTAGAGTGTGAGCTCTTTGTCAGCAGGGACTACATCAAATTTTCAATTTGTAATCTCAACATTTAGTAAAATGATTGGTATATTATAAGCCTTCGGAAGTATTTTTTCCATTTATTCATTTGCAATGATTACAATGCAACAATGTACAGAAAAAGATCACTAAAAGCAAGCTTGATTTTTAATAATTAAAAAGCCAGTAATGGTCTCAGAAAACATTTGAAGAAACACTTTCTCTCAGATGAGAGTGAGGAGATATTTGGCCTTTATAGAGGATATTTTTGTTATACATAAGTGTTTGATTTCAAAGAGGATGATGAAGACTTTCCAGAAATGGAAATTTCTATCATTTCTAAAATTATTATTTATTAAAACAAAGCACATCAATAAAACACATATATTTTTATTTTAAGGAAATTTCTCAAGTGGTAATACAAAGAGTCATTTATTAAGAGAGATCAGGGATTGGTACAATTACATAGATATTTGAAATATTGTCTAAGGGACCGGTATAATGTGAAGACAATCCTGTACAGGCTTTGTGAATAACAGAGAATGTATAATTACAAAAATATCACCTTTACCTTTTTAGAACAAAACAAACAATAACATTTTGGGCTTTGGGGACAGATCAGAACAGTTTATTACATGCTTCTATTGAGATAGCATCCTTGTCTTTCAGCAAGAAATCTATCTAGCTTCATGGGGAAGTGCTCTCTTATAACAAAGGTCTACACTCTTCAATCCCATTATTAGGGGAGACTCCAATTGGTCAGAAATGTTGAAAAATTACCCATACGTATGTTTTGCAAATAAAAAAACTTTAATAAAAATACACGCAAAAAAATCCCCTGATCAGAGACTTTCTCCACTGCCCCATTATGCTACATTCTACTAAAGGAGACTACTATGCATGCTCCATTTCCCTTGTGCTTACATGCTTTACTCATGGAGCTTATTTTAGTAGAATTTACTCCCTTATTTCTCAGTCTGCCTCTCTTCCTCTAAGGTCCAACTTAAATGCCACTTTCTCTATGAAGTATTTTAGTGAGATAATAATTATAGTAATAGGGAGGGATAGGTTCTGGACCTGGGTTTTCTTTGGTATGTGGAACTTAGCAAATTCTCTCCAACTTGTAATCTTAGAAAGTTTCCTATAGCAGAAATGTCAAATTCACAGACTCTTGGCCAGAATCAAATTAAAATATAAATGGGAAATATTTAGGAAAAGAAAAAAAATACAATACTACAGATAATATTGAAAATTACTAAGTCACTGTGATTCAAAAGAGCTTCATTTCTAATTAAGTTTGACACCATTGGCCAAAAGGACTGAAAAGTTAAGAGACTAGTCCAACATTACACACACATTATATATCGGGGGAAGACTTGAACCCTGTTTTGAAGCAGGCTCTCTAATTCATAATCACATATTGCCTCCCTAATAGGCATATTCTATCTCTGAATACATATTCATGTATATGTATATGCATATTTAACTAACAATGTAGATTTATATTTAATACTGATTATTATAATTAGTAAGACTTTTAGTTAAAATTTGTTACCTGAGTTTGGAAATCACTTTACATATATTATCTCTTTTAATCCTCATAATAATCTTGTAAACAAGTTATCTCAAAGATATCATTATTGCAGAAACTGATGTAAACATAAGTTAAGTCATTTGCCCACAGTCACCCAGTTAGTAAGTGTCTGAATTAGGATTTAAAGTCATGATTTTCTGGAATCCAAGTCCAACAATCTATCCACTATGACTTTGCATTTATTTCACTCTCCCTTCAAAGCTGTTTTGGTACTTGACCTTTTCTCATTAAAATGCTAAGTTCATTCAGAGCAAAACTTCTATGCCTACTGATGCTTAAGATCCAACAAGATAGGTATTTGATAACATTTACTGATCTGATCTGAAAAAGACAATTCAAGATTATGATTCTATTAATCTGTATCAGAGATCCTAATAATCAGGTCTTTTCATCAGCAAGACTAAATATGTTTTTATTCAAATTGTTTTTGGGAGGCAATGATGGACACAGGGGTAGTTATTATCAATTTCCCACTACCCTCAGTGGAAAGTCAGTTAATTTTAAGGATTTGTGTTATTTCAGCAACTCTAGAATATGTTCAGAATTAGATGTGGCCTTTTCCTTCATTCCTTTTCTTTTCTACTCTTTATGCAGAGTCACAAGTTGATGCTTATAACCAGCTGCCATGATTATGCTTCTGAACACAGCAACTCCCCTGAAGCATCAAAAGGGATAGTTATATAAAGAGGATCTTCAAAAGTGTTGTGAGCTTGATAGAGGACTCAACTCAGAGAGGATAAAAATAATCCTGACTATCTTAGATAATGAAGTATGAAAAGGAAATTATAAAACATTTGGAAAGCATGAATTTAGAGGACTCAATGGCTAATGTGCTAGTTCCTCAAATCTAAACTTTTTTTCCCTAATGTAAAGCTTTTTTCAGTATATTTATGTTATGGCCTATTCTTTTTTCCCTACTTGCTGATTATTTAATGAAAAATTATTAGGAGCCTGCAACAGATTCCCTAAATCATTAGTGAACAGTAAAAGCATCTTATCACATCTCCAAACTTGAGAAGCTTAAGTTTTATTTTGCCAGAATTATTTTTATTTATATGATATCTTTCAGGCATCAGCAAACAGAATCTAACAATGGATAAACATGACCAAGCTTTCTCTATTTTAAGGATTAATCAAAATATTTAGGCCCCAAAGGATCATTTTCATATTTCTCCATATTTCTATATCAGAAAGTCCAAAGTTCTAATATGCAGACAAAGCCTGGAAAAGGAGGTGTTGAGCAGATCCTTAAGTACTTGTGATCTAGAATTGCCTAGACAGAGCTATGATGACAATTTTCAGTTCTCTTGGTGCTTGTCAACTGAAGGAAATGTGCCAGATAGTCAGCTTGATGGGAAAGGACGCATAGAAGCAGAACATGAAGACTGTATGGGTTTATTAACCCATTCTGGCTCATTCTAGCATGAAAGGTAATAAACAGAGTTTTGGCATCAGCAATCTTAGCTGAGGAACTAAAGAGAAAGATTAAGGATATTATTGAAGCAAATAAATGGCCAGTACCTGATCCAGAGAGATAGCAAAATATTATTTACAGTTCTTTCTACCTCTATCTTTCATCTAAACAAATATATACAATAAAGTGTTTAATAAACTGTAAACACACTCATAAATGTGAATTCATGTTATCTAAATATTTTGTAATATATACAAAGAGGGGGAAAAACACTTTCCCTTACTTCCCTTGTTCCCAAATGCATGAAGAAATAGTAAAGACATAGAAAGGAAGCCTTTCTGTCCTGACTCTGTATGTTTATAGAACACTAAAAAGAGGTCTTTTATCTGCTGCTTTGATGAATGTCTTTGGTTCTATCTTGTAGTCAGGGGTCATTATCCATTTCCAAAGACATTTATTTAGGTATTTTAGTGGGGCCTGTTGAAGACTGTCTAGGAAGGATGCTTTTATCCACTTTATATGCACACACACATTTCTTTAAACTATGTGGCTTCTCTCTATTTAAAAGTCTTGAAAGGTTTTTTTTTCCTAATTCCTTCTAACCCAAACATTTATCTCTTATCACACGGTGTTTCAGCTTCAAGCTTTATCCCACAGCTGTATTTAAATTTTCCTTATTCCTTTTGAAGGAATTTCTGGACACTGACACACTTGAATTACTCAAACTTCTCTCCTAAGGAACTAGAGACTAGGATTGACCATGAGTTTCTGCTACCAGCAAGGCATTAGACATGGTTCTAAGTGTCCTCTTTGCTTTTCCTCAAGATGCCAGGGATGATTAGAAGGCTAAGGGAGATCATGGAAGAACTGAGCAAAAGCTTGAAAACAAAAGTCACTCCACTGATTTACTAGTTTGGTTTCTTAAAATTTTGGAAATTAGAATAAAGGGTTGAAGGAAATGAGAGTGAGCTAAGAAGTGTAAGGGCAGTCTTCCTCAGAGACCTTTTCCATTTTAATAGGCAATTTACACTATCTCTTCTTCCCCCTCTCTATTTCTAGGATGTCCAGTAAATCACAGAGTTCTGTTGAAGAATCATCTTTTATAATGTTTCTAAAATTGATTCTTTCCTTCCTAATTTAATTACCACCATTAAGGTCCAGACCTATGTCACTTTACTCCTAAACAATGAAAAAAACATCATATTTGACCTTCATACACCACTAAGATAAAACAATTTGGCAATTATTAAGCACCTACTATGTACAATGAACAGTGTTTCCATATTTTCTCCCTTTGAAGTCATCACAAATACATACACATATATATTATTTTATATATGTGTATATATTTATAAATCTATATACACATCTATGCTTGTATAAATAAATATAAGTGCAATAGAAATAATTATATAGTACTACCATTAATGTATGCATAAATGTACATGCATGCATATACTTGGTATACATATGTATTATACTATATTTTATTGTATTATATTAATATTAGGCATAGGGACAAGCATAGTATCTGTGATTTCATTGATGTACATAATTTCCAGATGAAGAAACTTCCTCTAGCAATGCAACTCAGGAATTTCTTTAGCAGTCATGGTCCTGGAGAGAGGATCAGAACCTTGGGAGGTCAAATAACTTCACTAGCATCACATATATTATATTTTACATAATATCATGTTAAATTAAATATTATGTCATCATGTGATATGTTATATCACATCATATTGTTGCATTATAATATGTCAATGGCATTAATTATATCATGGTGTGTTCTACTATGTCACATTACATAAGGCAGATATTGTTTCATTGGGGTCTTTCTATTTCCAATGGTGATGGAAGTGAGAGAATTCTAAATAATGATGCTGCTAAACTATTGTACTTAATATGCCAGCAAATTTGGAAAACTCAACAGTGATCACTAGATTGGAAATGATCAATTTAAATCTCAATACTATAAAAGGGAAATGCTAAAGAATTTTCAAATTACGAACAATTCTACTCATTTTACACATCAACGGAATACTTAATAATCTGCAAACTAGGCTTCATCAGTATGTGAACCTAGAATTAACAGAAGAGAAGATTTTGAAAAAGTAAAACAAACTAGAAACCAAATTGCCAAAATTCATTAGATTATGATGAAAGCAAGGAAGTTCTAGAAAAGCATCTACTTCTGTTTTGTTGACTACACTAAAGTCTTTGATTTTATGAATTAAAAAAAAATGTGGCAAGTCTTCAAAAAGGTGAACATATTGAATCATTTTACTTGTCCCCTGAGGAACTCATGTGTGGGCCAAGAAAAACCAGTTAGAACTAAAAACAGAGAGACTAATTGGTTTAAGTTTGGAAAAGGAATATAACATGAGTATATATTGTTACCTTAACTTATATACGGAATATATCATGCAAAATGCCAATATGGACAAATAAAAAACAAGAATTAAGATTGCCAGAGTAATTTCAGATATATTGACAATACCACTCTGTTGGCAAAAAGTAAAGAAGAATTAAGAAACTTCTTAATAACAGTGAAAGAAGAAAGTATAAAATCTGGTTTGAAGCTGAAAATTAAAAACAAACAAACAAAAAAACAAACAATGATCATGACATCTGGATCCATTACTTCCTGAAAAATAAAAAAGAGAAGAAATGGAAGCTCTCTCAGATTTTATATTCTTGAGTTTAAAGATTATTGTGAATGGTGACTGAAATCACAAAATTAAAAGGTGTTTTAAGCATTGACTTAATTGATCTCCTTGTTGTCCAAGGGACTCTCAAAAAATCTTCTTCAGCCCCACAATTCAAAAATATTGGTGCTCATTTTTCTTTATAAAAAGAAAAACATAGCTTTGACTTTATGGATCTTCATGCATAATATGGTAGTCACTGTTTCTTGCTTTCTTTTTCTTTTGACAAAGAAACACATGTGCAAGAGTAGAGGCAGCTCCAATTGTGGCCTTCTTTATGTCTCCCTTATGCCTTGGTCAAGATTCTTTGTCATCTCAAATCACTCCATCTAGGAAAAATTCCCATTGCCTGAAGTGTTATGAAATTGATGACTTGTTTGCTCAGTCCCTAGGCAGCTTCTCTAGGAACTATCTAAGATTCAGTCCCTCCTTAGTCAAAACAAGCCAAGAATTCCATTCTGGTCTGCAGAATTTTTTATTCTAGCTGTTTGTGTCCTAGAAGGAGGGAAGAACAAAGTACACTCTAGCTAGACCAGCTTTTTTTGTCTAGAACAAAAAAGTTAGCAAAAGTTAGCCAAAAAATAGTCAAAATAGAAAACTTTTGCTCAATGTCTCAGCTACTACCTCTTGCAGTTGGGGATGCAGAGTTAAAAGATAAAGGGATCACACCCTGCCTTCTTGAGGATAATATACATGTCAATTAGCCCTTGAGTCCTTCTATTTTTCCCAAGGCAAAGGGACAGAACCACTTCTCAGTTCATCTTACATCTTGTTCACACTTGTGAAGACCCACCACCTTTTTTTCCCTTCATTTGAAATTCATTTTAACCTGATTTCAACTGCAATCTAGCTCCAATCTACAGAACTGGAAACTTTGTTATAACCTTCCCCACCTCTATGGCTCTAGATGTAAAAAATTCAATTCACATATTAGTCTAGTTCTTTCTTTTTTAGAAAAAAAATTAATTATTAAATTGGTAACTGATTCTTTGCATGAAATGCTCTTTGTTGATGATGCCAATTGGACTTCTAGATGAATGTATTAAGCTCGTAGAATAATTGATTAAGAGCTAGAAGGAAATATAAAAATTATGACTCAAGAGAACATATGATCTTAGAGTTATAGCTGGAAAGAACCTCAAAAGTTGCCTCCTTCATTTGATAAATAAGGAAACTGAGGCCCAGAAAACTTGAAAAGTGTAACAGAAATTTAAAGTCCTTACTTCTTTTTTTTTTATTAAAGCTTTTTATTTGTATAACATATGTATGGGTAGTTCCCCA